>CCAG010003055.1:0-15229 GCA_001077435.1 Glossina morsitans morsitans
ATGCAAACTGACTTGCTTATGAAAATGGAGGTTACTTAATGAAAGCAGAAAGCCTTGTCATCGTAACTAACAATATCTATTTGAAAACAGCCAGTCAATTGCACGATTAACGAGCTTGATATACTTCAATTAAAGCAGATGTTAGGACTCTTATACTCGAGAAGATTGAGTATTCCATAGAAAGTCCTCCAGACAATTAGATAACCTTGGGTAAAGTCATATCAACTAAACGTATGTTATTCTTCCGCGGTAACTCAAAGATGACCCAAACTCGTAGATAGAAAAGTATGTAATGTCGATGAAATGCTCTCTCGTGTTAACAAAATTGAAATCTATAAATTTCTTAAGCACTTGGACTGGTTTATGCTTAGCTCCGTCTAAGCATCTCCAAAGAATATGCAATGATTCTAAATTAATTTATTTATCCCATGTTTTCGAGTTTCACATTTTCCATCGATGTTGCAAATTAAATGCTGAATAGAATAAGTCAATAAATAAATTTTGAAATGGTTGTAAATAGTTAGCCAGACGAATTGGTAAAGCCCACTCATTGTGCTATTAATTTAGGCTTTGTAAGGTACTTTCAAGTACTTTCTATATTTTCAATTCAAATTCAAGTATAAAAATAAATTTTATTTTTTCCCTCTTGCCTATGAACCTAGCCGCCATAAATTAAACAAACATTTGCCGAAAAATTTATTCGCTATCATGTTATATGTAAAACAAAACCAAAAAAAACAGCAAAGAGTGACTAAAATTATATATGAACCGCAAACCATGTATGCGGTGAGCTGCGCGTTTCTACAGTGCCCTAATAAAATTAAATAATAATTTCACATCAGCCAATTCAATTAAAGAAACGTCTATTCATTTTACTAACAGTGCTAATTTAATTCATGTGACGGAAAAAACTTTTTAATATTTATTATTTTTCAACATACCTTGCTGTTGCACATGTTAGACGCGTGCTGATGTTGAAAAGTTAAACGCTATGTAGAGATAGTGAACAGGCTGCATTTGTGTAGAAAACAAACGTAGTTCAAAAACAAACACAAGTTCGTATTAATATATTTTGTGTCTTCTATTTACACTATCTAGGGAGTATCACAAAATAAAGCCACCTGTCCATTCTTCATCGTCATTATGATATCAGTATATAAATTTCCAGATAATCGACATAATCATAGGTGCGCGGAAATGTTTCGGAAGCTGGCTCTATGATCAATGTTCTTTACCTATCGCTTGACATTCCATCATTTTACTTATTTTTTTTTTCGGCGAATACAAGTCAGTTATTCACGGTCTACAAAGGAGCTTATGATGTAACTGAAATTTCAATTAATATAAGTACATGCTGCCTGTCAAATAGCACAGTTTCCAATCAAGGTGTGTACCTTATTAACCTTTGGGATCGGTTGACCGAATTAGAACACGTAGGAAAATTATACTCGTTTGTGATCGAATCTTTTGCGCCTATCAGCGTTATCTTAAAAGAGACAAAAAAAAAAATGAAAGAACTAAATTTTCATGCTCTACAATGTGGAGTGAGCGCCGTTGATTTTTTTCTATGTTCGAAATAAATGTTTGTGTCATGCTGGCTTTGAAAAGCTTAGTTCACTTCCATATTTTTTTTGCAAATTTGTAGGCGATTTCACTAAAGAAGGAAATTATACGACAGATACTACATAGCTGGACAGAGGAACAGACGGGCATGCTTAGATGCATTCCAAATTTGAAATTGACGGAGGATTTATGTACTTAATGGCGCTTTTGAAGCTTGCTTCTGCACGCTATAAATGTATTGAAAAAATAATTCAATTTTGATACGCTATAATATTGGGTGGACGTGATCAATTTTTTCGCTTTTCAGCCTCGTCCATAGAATATGCGTTCAAATTCTCGTGCATGTAGCCGCTATGGTTTGTGAGTAATGATCAAAAAACCAATTTTCTATTCCTTTTGAGGAATAGAGGAGTTCTCAATTCACTTGGCACATTTTCAATACCGATCCACGTGAAAGAACTTGCAATGTTTTCGACATATTTATGATCGATAGCTTCGTTTCATGGCCAGGCGAATGTTTAAAACAGATATTACACGGACGGAGAGACAGCCGAATGGGTAGATGGACATGCTTGAAATCGAGTCGAAACATATATACTTTGTGGGGTCTCTGAAGCTTTCTACTGGACTTTGCACACGTTTTGACAAAATGAATATAACCTCAGCCTGCGGTGATGAATGAAAAAAAAAAATATTAAAAGTTTTGCGATATTATATCATATATATATGAAATGAGAGAGTTGGTGGTGCTTCTTAACCTCGAGGTAAAAACGCGTGTCTTTTCTCTTTAGCTTATAATTCCATAGCTCACTTTATATCTATTCTTACTACTACATCAATATCGCAAGCTATCATGAATACACATATAACATGCAATATGCACAACAGCTGACATTCGAATTGAATGCCTTTGGCAATTAAGATAAAGTCGCCAAAGAAGGATAACATCCGTATTATTATAAATTGTAGGTCAAGTGTTTAGTAGAATGTAATCCAAATTCTCAGACGATATGTAAATTAAATAAAAAATGTAACATCCGCCTGGATGGCCGAGTAAAAGGTAAAGGATCTCGACTAACCACTCAATGGCCGTGAGTTCATATCTCAACAGCGGTAAAGCTTTCAATAATGCCGCCAACCTTAGATGCCAATGCTTTAAGACGGTAGCCTTTGAATTTATTGCTGTGGCTTAGTTAATTATAATAATAATAATAAAATATTAACAAAGCGGTGAAAACATTTAACACGTGCTAAACCTTTACAATTTGATTCCATGACCTTGTACTTCACGATTGACAATTTATTCTTTATGATTCCCTGCCACGTTTATTCGTTCGCTTAACTGTTCTCTATCATCTTCTCATTGTCTACCTGCTCTTCTAAATATCTACATTTTATATGTAAACTCAATATGTATGCAACAAAAAATTTGCGGAAACTTAAACAAAAGGGTCAGTTCATCTCACCGGTTAAACGTTTAAGGTTACATACAACAAGCCGCTTGACTTTGGTCCTACAAATAATTATAAGTTATTCTTATGTATTTAGAGTACCATAAGTATATTTTACTTTCTACTCATTTTCTTTTACTGCAAGCAGTCTGTTATTCTCTTGTGAGTATTATAGGAATGCTGTAATCACTAAGAACTATATAAGTAAGAACTGAATAGTACGCCACGCTAATTCGCTTTCGAACAAAAGTATAGAGAAGAAGAAGATGATTTCCTGCTTCCTTCTTCTTGACTGAACCGCCGTCGAGGTAAGACGTAAAAACAGAAAGTAAAATCCGTCATCATCGGCAAGGATCGCATGATATAGGTGCCGAATCAGAGGTATTTGGGTTAGAAAATCGTCCGTCCCGTCCGAGAACAATTGACGATAAGTCATTTATAGGTATTTTAAATTTTAAGACAATGTAGGTATTTTAAGTTTGATCTTCAGTCGCGAGGTTCTTCGTGGCATATCTTATTGTAATGTCAAGAGATATTATGAGTTATTTTTTATTGAAGTGAGGATATATATCAATTACCAAGATAAGTACATTTAGAATAGCCGCTGAGGCTACCCCGGCATTATTTATCCAGATTATCTTCATAATTTGTTCGTCGTTTATGATGCTTGGAAAGGCTCGCAAAACACACCTGGGAAACGGAATTGACTTGGCCGTATCTAGCTAGCAGCAAGACTTTTGTCTGCTAATTTTTCCATCAGCCTTCACTTTCAAAACCCAACCCAAAAAAGTGGACTCGATCATACTTTATTCTTTAGCCTTCGCAAATAAGATTCGAAAACCGCCGGCCAATATCTGCCGCAATAGGAGATAAAGTTTATATTTTTTGTTTTTTCTTATAATCAGGGACGATTTTGTTGCCATGTTTTTACATTTCTAACTGTACGCCATGAACGATGTTATCAGCGCATCCAAGGCACAAGATGTGCATATTTTTGTATGCAACAATTTTTCATCAAATTTTTGTTCGTTTTCTTGATTCTTATTAAAATTATTCTCAATTTTTTAAAATTATTCACAAATCTATACACAAATAATTAAGAAAATGAAATATGGAACTTAATCTTTCTCTTGATTTCGCTTTTCTTCCATACAACGCATGTTCTTCGCCTCGAATTATTTCCTCCATTTACTTAGGTGCAAAAACCTTTACTTATGCTCCATTTGCTCAAAACTTATTCCGTATTGACAAAAGTAAGTGGAGAGTTCAAGTTTGAAATGTCATTGAAATGAAATTCTTTCGCCCTTTGTAACCTTTGTTTAAAATAAAAGATTCTTTTTAAGTTTTAGCTTTAGATTAAGGCCATTAGGAGTCGCATTTTGCAGAAATAACGGCAATGAAATGATAAACAAAAGTGAACCTTTTGAAATATTGCACCAGCTTTATCTTTACAAAAGTAATTTTAGTCTTTCCCCATTTCATTACAAGGGCGAAGAGAGTTTTTTTCATTCGCAATAGAAAACTTTTTACAATAATTACGAGCAATTTGTTAACAGGTTCATCTTTCTATTCAAAGTTACGTAAACGTTGCTCTTATTTTTAAGTACGAACGAACAAAGTCAAATTATGTCTGCATTATACATGGATACATACAAGACGAACAAAGTTAGCGCAACTTCAACTTGTACGTATTTAATATAAATTCTGCATTTAAGAGGTAGCAACGAGCCAGATAATGCCTTTAGCTAACAGTTATTTACGTAATTGAAAACAAAAAAACTAAAAAAAACAACAACAACCATAAAATAGTTATATATAATTATAGACATTAAGTAGATTCACAGCTGCATTTACTTAGGCAATAATTATATCCAAAATATATTTTTGATCCATCAACTTTTACACCCTACAACATTCGTGGCAAAAGGGTATATTAATTCTGTGCGAATGTATGCAACACCCACATGGACTTGCATTAGGTCTAAATCTTCTTATGCCGAAAGTCATTCGAAATCGATCTAAGCTTGTCTGTCCGTCCGTCCGCCTTGTTCGCAGACCGAAAATTTGAAAAAAAAAATATTTTGATGAAATTTGGTACACTGGCCCAAGATTTAACGCTAATGAAACTGGCTCAGATTTGCCTATAGCGCTTTATTTTGAAAAGCCGTTATATAAATAACAGTAAGGTGATGTAATGTATCTAATGGCAGGTCGTGGCCCACTATAGTGTTTGTGTTGATTTTAATTTTGATAGTTTTACGACTTCATACTAAACAGTTTAGCTTTCATATTCCTTTCTTGTTTTGACAGACAATCATTCATACATAGGAAGCATAGGAAGTATTAACCACACCCAGGATTAAGTAAATATTTAGGAGTTTAAGTGCCTGTAAATATTATAAAGGTTACGATAAACTTAATATACTTGCAACTTTTTTTTTGCATATTCACTTAACATTTACAAACAACTTAGCTGAGAGTTGTTTATGCTTAAAGACATAGTTACCTTTTCTGCAGTTTTATTGTATCTAAGGCTTGATGTCACGTGTTAAAAGTGCCTTCATGCCAAAAGACTGAAAGAAAATCGATGAAAGCATGTTGCACTAGAAAATAATGTTAAGCGCATGGAGAAAAGTAAGATATTTAAATGCATTCTTTCTATGCTTCTTTACTTGTCTTTTAATGTATTCACATGAAATGGAAGATACAAAAGTGCAAGGAGAGAAAGTTACAAAGCGTCTCAAAGCAAGAAATAGCACTTAATGAAACATGTTCTTAACTACATATATAAATTAATAATTGTTTTCTTAGCGTTGGCAGCTTGCAATATACCACTTTAAGCGACATTATAGATATGATTCCGAAGAATGGAATACTGTCGGTCCGATTATTCGTTCAAAACTGCATCTCTTTATCTTTTTTTTCTCCGGTTTTGCAAAGCTCGCATTCGTAAAAGTGGGTCGACTTCGTTGACGATTACAGATAAACTTTGAAAACATATACAAATCTCCTGCAGCAAACAACAAGACCTGAAAGTTACAATGTCCGCGATTGTATAAAGAAAAGTGCCAACAGTCATCGCTCATTTGCTCATTGCAGGCAGACGTCTTTATAAAACGACATATAAGAGATTTCGAATTAAAACTTTGAGGTAGGGTATCAAAGATTTCCCACAAAGTCAGTATAAAGTTTTTACTTCCAGTTTTAGATTCCTTTAATCTTTTCACAATTATACACATATTTTGTTATTTATTCAATGAGAATGCACGGCAAGAATTAATCAACACAAGGATGTGCACTTTTATATTTTAGAAAATCAATAGATGTGATAGCAGAGCACGTATGTGGGTAAACTAGAGTTATTAAAATGTCTTTATAAACTTAGTTAGTCTTAGTTGCTTTTAAGCTGATATAAGTTCCAAATCCATTCGTGTACTGGCCAGCAGAGATCGACTAGAAATAAACTAAGCTAAAGACTTTCACAACAACTTTCTCATCTTACTTGCGCCATGTAAATATAATTCTGCTAAAGAAAGCAAAAGAACGAAATGCACACAACACAACACACAACATTAACCGTTTCAGTCTTGAATTTATTTTTCAGTCTTATATTTGGATTTAAAGGCCGCCTAAGCAAAAATTTAATTTCTATTATAAATAAATTGTATTCGGCGTTTCATTGGACTCAAATCCGCATACTGGAAGGACTTCACATAAATATATCTTCATATACGCCACAAACAGTGCCTTATAACATGTCCAAGTGTGTATCGGCGAACTCATTTTGTTCCTACTAAAGAGAAATCTGCTATGAAGTGGGTCCAAAAAATAGACTCATCTGGTTAAAATTTGGTCCAGTCCATTTTTATGTCTAATTACTATCATAAATAAATTTCCATCATAAAATATTTACAGTTAACCTGCTTTGGCATATAAAGGTTTACATTTCGTGAGAGTCCTTATACGCGGTAGTATCTAAAAGATAGAGAAATAGGTTCAAATTCGGTATGGTTGGGTTTTTTGTCAATTGACTGTTATGTTATCATTTTTTACCATGAAATATTGAAGACTAGATCTTTTTATTATATAACTATTCAGTTTTCGAAAGAACGGTCATATGAGAGATGGAGTTCAAAAAATTGCTCCAGCCAAACCAGCTTTTTCATACCAATTTGCAATGTCGAAATACTATTATTCAGCGACTTTTGTGGAGAAGTTTCGAAAATTGCACTTTTTTTTCCCATATAACGACTTTTCAAAATAGGGCGTTGTATGAGGCATCCTTACGTCAAAGCATGTCATTGCACCAAATTTCATCAAAATATTTCAAAAATTGCAACCTAGAGTTTGAAGGGAAAAATACATGGGCCAACATCAGATGGACAGACGGAGAGACATGCTTCGATCGATTCAGAAAATAATTCTGAAAGTGATTCTTCTAAATCGGATTATATCGGAGTAAAAGATGTGTATATCTTAAACCATTCTGGATGTTACCTACGTCCGCACACACTTAGTATACTCTGTATCACAAATGGTGTAGGGTATAAAAAGCTGTGAACAATTTTAATCGCGCTAAACATTGTAAAAAGGATGATAAGTCCTTCCAGTAGTTACTCCAATCCTTGTTTCCTGCAAATTCAGACTGAGGACATGTTAATGAACTAAAAACTTAACATTAAATATTTTCCCAGAGTTACTTGTATGTGAACGCATATAGGAAAGCTTAAGACGCTCAAAATGTTAATGTGGAAAATATTCAATTTTTGCCTACAATCTGACTAAAGAAAGCTATTTAAATACTGATTTTTTTTAATTCTTCGAGCTTCTCATTCAAACAAAAGAAATCTCCACCTCAAGAGTTGATCATCTGTATCTGTATCTTCTAATCAAATAGACGATGGTAGTGCATTAAAAATCGGCCCAAGCTAAATATAATACAAATTCTCTTCTTTATTATTTCCATTTTAACTCCTTAACAGTTTATGAAACAAAGTTATGCGCGTACTTGGATGTGGTGCATATTTAGCATGCAATTTATGTCAAGTTGAAGAAAAGCGGAAGTGTTTTCACTTTCTATGACCTTGTATGCAATAACGTGGAATTTTGTTTTTATTTAAACTTAGATCTCTACCTCAAGTATAGTTAGTTATCTAAAATATAAAGATTTTCCTGTGACAATCTACACCTAATCGAAACATATTGTTCTACTGTAGATTCTTTCAAAACTATTCATAAGGTCTTTTTTTGCAGATATTTAGAACTTCATTTTCATATCATGTGGAATGCAAGGTTATAAAGGTGCTAACAAAAGAAACTCTCCTTATATTTTTCTTCTTTATAATGCGATTGCATTGTAGGGAGTTATAGCAATGAGTTAAAACGCACCCTTTCGTTGCATTTATTTGATTTTCCTTAACACAACATTACAAGAAACCACATTAATTTTTGCCTTTATAATGAACTTCTCCGAAAATGTTACAGAACTGCTACTGTGACTTTAGCACATAACATATGCACACTATAAAGGCTTCAAAGAGAATTAGTAATCGCTTGCAATGGCTGCGAGAGCTACATTACTTATTTGATTAATGTTAAAAAAAGTAGTTGACTGACATTTTGGACATGAAGTACATAACCGCACAACTGCTTTCCTATTACGTTAATTTTATACATGATTGCATTCGAATTTTTAGTCGAACAGTTAAGCACTTATCTCGGTAGAGATAAATAGATAGACTTATTTTGATAGAAGGAAACTGTGATTAGATCAACATTGGAATGAGCATCCCGAACCGTTCGAATCGGCTCAAAAACAATTCTTAACGACTCTGCGGCGGGATACTCATGTTTTTATATGAAAACAAATTATTATTAATAATTCAAACTCACTTTATACACTGTTTATAACGCTCGGGCATTGCCGATGTCATATCTAAGGAATACAGTTAAGTAAGTAGCTAGTAGTCGAGTAGTGTTCTCAAATAAAAGGTAGTGTTAAATAACTGTTTGCCAAGCTATGGTATGTGTATGGCGACTAAACAACATATTCGCACGCTGATGCTCATTGTAGGGGATCATTCTGCGACGGTACGTGAACATGTCTTTTTTCCTTTGTTTCTTTTTGTTTCGTTTCAAAAATCCGCCTGAATAGCCGAGCAGGGAAAAATTAAGAATACCAAGGCAGTGTTCGCCTATTTAAAACTCAGAAGGGATTCTCTTTGGTCGCAGCTATAGTGAGTGCTTAGCAGGTAAAGGCGTAGCATTTATCGATTAAGCACACACCCACTAGAGCACCTCGCTGATTCGTCCTCTTTCCAATCATCTTTCTAACAGTCACCGCAATACACGAATAGGGGACATTCCCTGATCGATTACTCATATCCCAAAGAAAAAATAAATAAATAAATAACTTTCATTTGTTGAGTGAGTGTAAATCCGAACCTAATAGCTGCTGCATAAGAAACTTTTGCACGCTTCTTTTTATAAATCAAACTACGCAAATTAACTAAAACGTAAATTGTAGCTGAACTGAAAAATATTGAAGAAGCAATTACCATATAACAGTTGTGTGGTAAAATTTGTGTCAATATAAAATCTTGTTACTATTATTAAAGGGCATAAAAAATTTTTAAATACATGAAAAAAAATTAAAAATTATATGACATATAAAATAATTACATAAATTCAAAATTTTTCCCCAAAATGATTCTCTCACAATATTTTATCAAAATTTGAATTTTTAGTACCCATATAATCATTTACAACTATTGGCAATTCTATGGAGGATTCTATGATTAAGTCTTCAAAAAAAATCCATGTTGCCCTGTTACGTTATTATTTTCGGGATATTCCATCCGTTCGCATTTGCCTCAGTTAGACGAGTAAAGTATATTTGTTGTCTTTATTAAAACAACATTAAATTTTCATTGTGCTCTAACTCATTTAATATCTGCAATAAAATAAAAGATAATAGGAAATAGAGGAAACGAATTTATTTCCATAATTAACCTCAAATATTCTCTCTAACAGCAGCTGGATAGAAATGGAAATTTTCGCACTTTTATTTTACAAGTTGAACGCAAACAGCATTAACATGAAGAATATTTTGAGTTGTGGTAGTAACAGCACATCATAATAAATTTGGCATTTTAAGCATATAAGAAAAGAACACCCAATTCTCTTTTTACACGATTTTTTTTACACGAATTTGATTTAACATGAGTTTAAAAAAAAAAAAAAGTTCTTTTTTTACACGAATTATTTTGTTTTAACACGATTTTTATTTAATGAATTAAAATGTGTAAGCACGAAATAAATGAAGTGAACTCTAACAAGAACTTTTTAATATTGCTTACACATAATTCTCTTCATGCACGAATTTTTTTACACGTATTTTTTGGGAACATATCTATCGTGTAAAAAGAGAATTAGGTGTAAAGGGAACGAATATGAAGACTTAGTGCAATAAAGCTTCGCACAGGTAATATATTTGACTGAGCTGATAAGGGATATACGCCGGCCAATAAGTTTCAGTTTTCACAACTATGCAAATTATTTGGTATACCCCTAAAACCACATGCGACGCAAGAGTATATTAAGTCTGTACGAATGTATGCAACGTTAAGAAAGACTTGAAATAGGCTCACTTTTTTGCACCGATCTAAGCTCGTTTTCGAATTCGGTACATTGACATGCTTTGACGCAAGGACGAACACTATTGAAAATGGTTCGGATCGGACCACTTTTGCAACCATCTCCCATATAAAGCCTAATTTTGAACACCTGCATGGTGGTGCACTGTGACCCACTGTAATGATTTCGCTTGTTTTTTGATTTAATTTTAATATTTTCTTTTTATTTGTTTCTCATACGAAACATTAAATGTCCTTAGTATAATTATATTATTGTCTTTTAATCTTCATCTTTAATCGTTTTTTGGTGTTTAACATGAAAAAATATTCATTCCACTTGTGTCTTCAATTTTGAGAAAGACCAATAACATAACTTTTCAATAATATTTAATGCCGTTTAAGTTAAATATTGAAATTCGATTTATTCAACCGGAAAGTAGATTTTAATCCTCTTTATAGGTTACTATTTAAACGATACTTGTGTATTCTTTAACTGTATGTGCGTGTGTGAGCCAGTGTTATAGAACTATTTTCTATACAAAGAAAGAACATTTTCTTTAAGCCTTTAAGGTAAGCAAGTATTCACCGCATTCCTCATTCCATTTATAGCCGCTGCATTTATGCATTTAAACGAATAGTGAATACAAGTTCTTGGATTAAATGAAGCCCTAGTCAACTTTTAATATTTCTAGGGATGGACTACCTTTTTAGAGATGAAGTTCACTCAGAAGTTGATGATTTTTTTTTCATAATCACAGATTGCCACTGTTCTGCTATATATTTCTAATTAGTATAGGTTTCCCAATCGTCATATGCAAGCTGATCAGTCCACCTATGCCTCTTGTTTCAAACACCTCATAAGCACAAAAATCTTCAACACACCTCAAATATGGTTCATATGCTCGTGGAGAGTGGTCCCGCATTAATTTTTATTCGCGAATAAAATAATAATTTGAACAAAACCGTAAATCAGAAAAAAATCCTTAAAACAAGTAAGGACATTATAGTTGGGCAAGGCCAACTATTAGATACTCTACACCATTTCGCTTAATACAGTTATTCACTTGTTTTGTCATATAGGAGACGATTGTCAATGTAGGGGGACAGCCCCTTGGATATTGAGGTTTTGTATGCCAGTGCGGCCTACAGATTAAAAAGAGGACAGTCCTTGCCACTCACAGACGGACTTTATTTTGCGTGGGTGAAGAGAGAGAACTTATAAAGAACGCATTGGACTTTTGAGGGATCGTGTCTGCGCCTTATCGCAAACTTCTTGGAATAATAGTGCCAAAGGCAGAACAACATATCAGTTAGTTAGGGATGTCTCGTTCGTAGGAGACCAACCTGATTTTAGATTTAATTTATTTTTAGGTTTCCTACTTACGGGATGTGATTCACTAAATCATTTCTTGCATGTAAGGAGTTTACCTGTTACTGGAACGTGTTCTTGTGGTTGTTGGTCTGGGGATTGGATGCATGTGCTTTGTGAATGTTCACTCTATTCCGACATTAGGGTCTTGGGCGCTATGGAAATTAGAGTGGATGACAACGATTACATTTTTAACGAGAATGCTTATGCGGAAAGTTTGAATAGAATTGCAACCGTTGCCTTTGAAAGACGTCTTATTGCTAAGCGTAGGCGTGAGCGTACCAACTGAATCCCCTTCAGCTTTCAGCATTTCACAATCCCGTGTAACACAGCTGCACAAATATAGGACGACACGGCCCTGCTAAGTAGGAGAATGATGCACGTTTGGCTGGCGCAATATCCACCATGTGCGTCATCGGGCATCTAAGACAAGGGTCTTAAATAGATAGCTCCATCACTCAACTTCTTGAAAAATCATCACTCGCTTTACTCGACACCAAAAAGTGGTATTAACAAATTTTCTAAATGCAATACATGCGTCTAATGCTAGAAGAAATCACAAAACTGCAAAAAATCATGGAAGATGACAAAGGTCGAAACGGGATAAGATAACAAAATACACAAAATCATGCAAAAAATTCCTAAAAGAAACTAAACAAATTTCGTCAAAATAAATTTCCGTTTGACAATTAATCTTCCATGTCCTACCTTCAGGGGATTTTCATCGCTTTCTTCTTGTAGGCCTTGGAGCTATATTCTTTCTCGCTTACTCTTTTTCAAATAAAAATTTAAATATGCTTCTTCTTCTTTTTCTTCTATTCAGCAAATCAACAACCGAAAATTCGCTTTGATGTGCAAAAAAAAGGTCCATCGAATTTTCATATACGTGATTGATGTTACGGGCAAGTCTTCATTGTTCAACAGCATCGTGAATGGCTCGGTACTTTTACTGTACAGCATCCTTTTGCTTTGTTGTTATTTGAGATGTTGGATATCTTCTGCTTGTTCTGTTTTTCAGCGAACCAACAACCGAAAGTTTGCTTTGATGTGTAAAAAAGGCCCAATGCGAACACAAGGTGAGCTCAGTTGATAGAGCATGAAGCTTTAATGATAAATTCATAAATTCACTTCATAAAAGTCATTTAATACACAACTGACTTTGTAATGCGACCCCTAGTAGTCGTAGTATTCAATTTGCGCTCTATTACGCAATTTTTTAGGCAAATTAAATTTTTTTTTTTTTTTGTGACCTTTTTCTTTTATGTTTATTGATTTTATTTCTTATTTGATTCCCTTTTGCGAGTATGCGGGTATCCGAGTACGGTATGGTGTATTTTCATTGCAGCTCAGTTCAACATTCTTTCCTTCTTGTATTTTGCTACGCAAAGTGCAAACGATACTGGATTTCAATAACGATTGCCTTTATAAAAGATAACGGCAGCGATACATTCAATAAATCCATACTTTAAAGTAAATAAAGGAAAGAGAATCTTTGAAGAAAGAGGAAAACCCCCTACAAATTGTTGGGCATTTACTTTTTATTTAACTAAATGATTGTTCATAAAGAAAAGATTTATAAATTAATTTAGGAAATCAAGGATAAGTAGCCTCGAGGGTATGCGTGTAACAGGCAGACAGAACACATAACTATTCACACATAGGATCGCACTGAGTTTCCTGGTCCTAAGCAAGTAATCTGTTACGTCTTCACATTTGTTTCTTTTTTTTTTTTTTTGACTAAGAAAAGAGATTTTTTAAGAAAGTAACCCACCACGTATTTCATAGTCATTCTGTCTTATCATCTACGTCAGGCTTCTTAGATACAACAAATTTTTTTAAATTAAATTTAAACATTTTTCGACATTGGCTTACGTAAGACCACAAACGCGGTTTCTTTATAACACAGAATTTTAAATGCCATATGCCCCTCTTCATGAGGTATAAATTATTGAGCGACGAGGCATTATCTATATCATGATCCAATAAACATAAAGCATAACACGAACTAATAGTTCATGCATGTCTATTAGTTCGTAGTTGAGCAGCATAGTAAAAATCGGAAAGCGCGAGACGAAATCGATAGATATTGATATCCGTGATCAAAAGATAGCAAGATGTTTCCATTCACTTGCACGGACTTATCTAAACGAGTATTTATTTTTGCAATATCCCTACTTGCTTATTTGTCCAATGTTCATATCTTCAGTAGTGAATGAAATGTTCACTTGCAGTAAAAAAAAGGAATTTTTTCCATTAGCCCTCATTTCTTCAAGCGAGATGACGTCCTCCGAACGGTTTAGTGATTTTTAGGAATGAACAGAAATTAGATGAAACCAAAGCAAACGAATAAGACGATCGCGAGACAGTATGAGTTAAATTTGTAGGGAAAACGCTTGGAAGAATACATGCAGAGTAAGAAGACGTGTGATCGTGAGTCAAAAGCTAAGGGCTATCAGCCTATCTTTCCGACTAATCTCTGGATAATTTCAGATAAATCTATAAAATTTTAAACATATGCTCTAAGGACGAGGCTGTAATACCTGTACAAATGAAAAAGGGAAAATTTGATCCCTATATTATAATGTATCCGAATTAAATTTCTTCTTCAATGACTTCATAATGCGTAAAGGCAATCATCAAAAACCCCATAAAATATATAAAATCTCTGCCACGTGTAAATTCGAAATGTATCGAAGCATGTCCATCTGTCCATCTGCCAAACTATGTAGTATTCATGGTAAACATTCTCTCGTTCGCAAAAATGAAGACATCGCCTAAGAATTTGCAAAAGAAAGCGAAAATGGCCTAAACCGTTCAGCGCCCACACGTCTGTACAACAAAACCGCCTTTACGTTCGGTACTTTTTCGTTTGCATCCTAAAGCACAAGTAAATACACGATAGAAATTTCCGCTTTTATTATGAAAATAAAAATATCAGCCGCGCCCATCCAATATTAAAGAGTACGACATGTTCGTTTTTTTCTTTGTTTTAGATTCCGATTTCATTCTTTGAATTAGGCATCCATGAACGTGTCCGTGTATATGTGCACGTGATGGCTTTGCCATATCTGTATGATATGTGTCCTCGTAACGAACTTTCAACACATTGAAGCCACATTTTATTGGCCCAATTCTATCGTTTTTTTCACTTTCTGCTCCTGATTTAGTTTTATTAAAAAGAATACTAACTGCGGTTTGTTTTTTTTTTTTTT
>CCAG010003058.1:0-25082 GCA_001077435.1 Glossina morsitans morsitans
AAAAGCATGTACACAATTAGCACAGAGCCACACCCACAACCGGTACAGAACCCAGTTGCAAATGAACCCCTAAGCCATCGCAAACATGCATAAGCTTGGCAACCGATAATAGTTAACAACAATTAATTTTCGAATCGTAGTGACTTTTTAGGATTAAGAGCTAGTTTAAGTACGACATTGGCAAAACTCCGCGTATTAAGCAATGTTGCTTTAATGGACTTTAAAGTGTCCGATAATGAAAAAAGGTAGGATAGACACTATTCAGGTTCTTGCAAACAACTCTGAGCGGGTTAAACAGCTCATAATTATATTTACAATGACTAACCTTAACCAAGGTAAAATGCCTAGAGAAGCGGTTAGGAACATTAAAACTTATTTCTCCAAGTAATGACGGCGAGTCAATAGCGCCGTTTATTAATTTGATTGCAAAGCAAACGCCAAGAACAAATCTACGTTTTTCAAGAGACGGTAAGGACAAAAGAAGCAACCTATTTTCATAGGGGGGAAGAGAAGCAGACGGATCCCAACCCAAATTCCTAAGAGCAAACAACAGGAATTGCTTTTGAATAGATTCAATTGAGTCTACATAGCACCTGTACGAGGGAGACCACACAATAGAAGCGTACTCAAGTATAGGCCTAACCAAACACGTATACAGCCTCTTGGTAATATACGGATCATCTAGCTCTTTGGACCACCTCTTGATGAAACCAAGAGCGGACCTAGCTTTGCTTATCGAGAACTCAACGTGCAAATTGAAACGTAACCTACGGTCAAAGAGGACGCCTAGGTCTGTGAACGACTCGACGTCCTCCAACTTGTGCGAATCTATAAAGTAATGGGTTATGAATGACTTCCTTCTAGAGAAAGAAAGCTTCTTACATTTATTTAGGTTTAGTGTCATATAATTTGAAGAGCACCATGCCACCAATTTATTTAGATCAGTTTAAAGCTGATGTGATTGCGGTTCTAAGGAAAAAGAAGAAAACAGTTTCACATCATCAGCATACATTAAGATCTGGCAAGATTTAATCGCCGAAGGCAAGTCATTAATGTATAGATTAAATAAAATGGGTCCTAAGTGGCTACCTTGAGGTACTCCTGACGAAACGTGGAATTCATATGAAGTGGTGAACTTAAACAAAACCCTGAATGACCTATTATGCAAACAAGAGCTTATCCATTTCACTAAATGGGAAGGGAAGCCAGCGGCTTGAAGTTTAAAGATAAGTAATTTGTGGTTAACCAAATCAAACACTTTGCTAAAATCAGTGTATATGACATCAGTGCAAGAGCCATTGGAAAATGCCTTGAAAACCTGACAAGTAAACTCTAAAAGATTAGTGACCGTAGAACTTCCTTTTCGGAAGCCATGTTGGAGTGGAGAAATATATGATTTGATGGCAAAGGCCAAACGCTGAGTCAGAATTCTCTCAAATAGTTTAGGTAAAACACTCAGCTTGGCAATGCCTCTATAGTTCTCCACGAGCTGTCTGCTCCCACTTTTGTGAATAGGAATAAGATAACTACTCCTCCAACACGAAGGGAAAACACCTAAATTCAGGGACAAATTAAAAATCTTAGTGATAACACCACAAAGCTCAATAGCGCAAGGCTTAAGTACACATGATGGAATTCCATCAGGTCCAGGCGCACAACTGTATTTCAGAGAAGTCAACCCATCACAAACGTCGTCATCAGAAATAACCAAATTGGGTATTGAAACCGAGTCAGTTATAGGATAAGGGTAATTTGCTGATGAATCAAAACCAGCAGACGAAAAGTTTCGTCGGAAGTACTCCGCAACAGATTTGAGATTTCAAATCATCCGAAGAGTCAGAGCCATTAAAAGAGACAAACGAGGGATGTGCAGAAATTTTTCTTTTTGAATTAACAAATTTAAAGAAGTATTTAGGATTAGAAAACAGAGAGGATTTAATGAACTGAAGGTATCTGCAATAATAATGGTGGTTGAGGGAGTTAAATCTATGCCTTGCGGCTGAGTACGCGAAGTAGTCTAGAGAAGAGCCACTATTTAAAAATTTCTTGAACAGCTTGTTTTTCCTATTCTTATAATAACTAATTGACGTATTAAACCACGGGGGACACCTACCTCGAGGTCGGCACTGGTTAAGCGGAACAGATGCAGCAATAGCTAGATTTAATGTATTGTAGAACGATGACAATAACTTTTCTATACTCCCGGTTGAGAAGTCAAGCCTCATATGTGAAAGATGAAATTTTAGCAATTCTATATTGGTTTTATGAAAATCATAAAATTTGCTGGAAAAGGTTGGGTTTGGACTATTGAGACAGTTCAGCGAACCGTCATTCTTGTGATGAAAAGAAATACACAATGCTGGATGATAAGGATCCTCAGCTAAACTAAAAGGTGGACAACGATTTATATTAATCTCTGGAAAATTGGCAAAGCAAAGATCAAGTAGTCTACCATTACAATTAAAGGTACAGTTATATTGACCTAGATTATGGTCAAGTAATTCACTAAAGAATACTATAGCTCTATCAGATGTTGAAGAAGGAACTAAACAGGCAGAATTATCACTGTTACACCAAGTGACTTGAGGCAAGTTGAAATCTCCCAACACAACGACAAAATCAGTAGGTCTAGACTGCTTGGCCACTTCACAAATGAGGGAAGCCTGCTTCTTATATATGGAGATATCCGAATTTGGGGGAATGTAGGAGCATGTAATAAATAGCTGTTTATTAGGTATTCTCGCTCGAATGGCGATAAATTCGACATCAGGAGACGTGGGAAATTCAATCGAATACGACGGGACTGACGCAGATATGGCAATTAATACACCGCCACCAATGCGATTCAATCGGTCATTTCTGAATACATGGAAAGAATTATGGAATAGTTCCGACGAATGTATATCAGGTTTTAACCAAGTTTTCAGTGAAAGCAAAACAGAAAAACTACAGTGCTTACTGACTTTAGAAAAGTCGACCGAATTTTTGAATTTAGGCCCCTAACATTTTGATAAATAGACATAATGGGCCTGAAGAAACATTTAGTTTTTTGAAGGCGACAGGCCTACAGCATTGGTATTACGGGGTCGATCTCTAGGGACAAATACCTTAATTAAGGATCCTACTGGCCACAGGGGTTTATTTAACAATATTTCACTGTTTTCAGTCGGAACTAGAATTTTAAATGAAGATATTGTTCTCGGTTGAGAAGGAGCCAATTTGAAAATGCTAACGTGCTTCAAGTTGACTGATGGGGCTTTCGCCGCTAGATAGCTTTTTACATTATCTACCGATGTTTCCGGTGCCAGTCTTGACACAAATAATGCCTTCCTAGGAGGAACTGCCGTCAAGCAAATATCATCACTACCTGGAATAGTAGGGTTCACGGCTTGGGAGTTATGAGAAGGGGAAAATATTGACACATTTGTGCGAGAAGCTTGAGCGACATGCCCAGTTTGGTGACTAGTATTCACATTCGAACAGCAGGGAGGGGAAGCGGGCTTACTTTGCACTTTCTTGTTATTATTTTTAGGTGATGGCGTCTGATTCAAACAAACGACGGGACCGGGAGAAGATTCCCTTGCAACCTCGGCATAGCTTAAGACAGACGGACTTGCCGACTTGTTCGTAACAATTTTATTATCGACTAAATCGACAGTGTCGGAAACGATGACTTTCGACGTGGTGTTAGAAGCACTACTACTAGAGGGGATCATAGGTGACGTCCCTACGCTACGAGTAGCTATTTTAGAGGCCTGGGAAGGAGATGAGTGCTCACTATAGCGACACTCATCAAACCTAGACTTAATTTCCTCAAACATTTTCCACATGGAGCCGAGATTTTTACTTAATTTTGAAAAATCATTTTTCGTCTCCGTGAAGAGTCTATAGAAGTCAATGTCCCGCTTTCTATAATCGGGACATGACCAACGTAATCCTTTGGAAGGATCAATGACTGCGTCAGCAGCACGGCCTATAATGCCAGCACACTTTGCATGCCCAAAGCGATCGCAAAGCCAGCACGTAATGAACCTATCAGATTCAGGACCAGATTTGGCACGACATGAAGTATATAGACACTCCATGTCAAGTCAAGAAGATAGAGATTACGAGAAAAAAGAAGAAAAAACCAAACCAAGAGGAACACTAACTGAATTTTTCTAAAAATTTAAGAAAATTTCTCCGTTACGTTGACACTGTAACAAGAGAAAACGAGAATAAGACAAAACAAATCCAACTAGACTATAAAAAAGAGAGAAAACCAAATCACCGCAATTTTCTCATAGGTTAAACGGTAAATAAAGAGAAGAGAAAAACTATAATAGCACCAAAAGAAAAATAAACACGAAAGAGATCTATTATAAAAAACACTTGTGCTGAATGCAAGAACCAAAAAATGCAAAACATCAAAATTTTAATATAAATTAAGACAATTAAAATTCCTTTTTAAAATTCTTACACCATTTAACTTTATGCCTTTATAATAATATGCCTTTTTTAAAAAAAAATGCGAATAATTACGCGCAAAAAGAAAATAGAGATTAAACAATGCACTACTCTTTACAGAAAAGAACGAAGCAAACACGCCGCGATCAGTTGCCAAACTCTCAACCAACATTTTGCTTTTCCTTTCGTTACAGAAATGATGGTCCGTTGAACCATTTTAATATGACAAACCCGACTTCGTCAAACAAACATTATGATTTTAATAAAACCAATATCTTGCTGCTTAAGTCTCATCTTTCACGCATTAAAGTCGATTTTATTGCTTATATTGAAATCCTACTATCGTCGTTCTATAATGTGTTAAACCTATTTCTGCATCAAGCAATCTCCTCCTCCTCCTGATTCTGATTTAAGTGTTAACCATCGGTATCTATTCACTAACTCGCCTTCGATTCCTACGATCATTATTTGATCATTTCAAAAAATATTGCTATGAGCACAATAAAATGTAATTGTGCGCCTGAGCCTGATGGAATTCCATCGTGTACACTAAAGTCATGTTCTGACAGGCAATGTAGTGTTATTTCAAAGATTTTTAATCAGATGTTTTCCCTTTGTGTTGGAGGGGCAGTTTCCTTATTCCGTTTCACAAGTGTGAAAACAGACATCACGTCGAGAACTATAGAGGGATTGCCAAGTTGAGTCTTATCTAAATTGTTTGAGCGAATTGTTACTTAGTATTTAGCTTTTGCTATCAAATCTTTTATGTCTCTGTTCCAACATGGCTTTCTGACAGGAAGATCAACAGTTATGAATCTCTTAGAGTTTGTTTGCTATGTCTTCAAGGCGTTTTATAGTGACTCTCGCACAAACGTCGTATATACCGATTTTAGTAAAGCCTTTATCTTTTTAGATTTTAGTAGCGGCTTAGCTAACCATAACTTACTGATCTTCAAATTCCAGGTCTCTGGCTTCTTCTTCCACTTAGTGAAATGGATAAGCTGGTATTCGTAACAGATTATTCATGGTTCTGTTTAACTTCATCACCTCGAATGAATTTTCTGTGTAAATATATGTTTGAGTTGTTTAAGCCGCTTAGAGTTGTTTGTACAAATTGAAACGATATCTATCAATTAATCTTAATATCGAACTCTTTAATCTCGTTAAAATCGAATTTTTTATCAAAGCAAGTGTGCTTAATATGCGTGATTTGGCTACGTTGTGTTTAAACTAACTTGCAGTACCGTCTTGCGGTAACGTCTCACTATTATTCGAAAATGAACTGGTGTAGTTTACTTTTATTAGTTGCCAAGTTTTTGCGTGTTTGCAATGGCTTAGGGGTTCATTTGCAACTTGGATCTGTGCTAACTTCTGTGCTGCTTCTTTCTTATTTATTTATACATGAATTATTATTCTTTTTATAATTTTTTCTTTACTTCTCCTTAAATATTTTGTGTTAGTTATTAATATCAATTAGCACAAAATTTACTACTAAGAGTTAATAGAATTCGGCTGTTAGTTTATTTTAGCTGAGTCTCATGTGTAAATAAATAAATAAAACAGTTCTATATGCAAAAGTATGCTAAAATTGAAAATGATAGATCCAACGTATGTGAAATTGAATGTGGAGTATTCCAAGGAAGTGTTCTAAGTCAATTTCCACCTCACATTTTCCGATCGATCATAATATTTTAATTATGACATACTCAGCTGACACAAGAATCCTATTTGCATCTAATGTTGCCACATATGTTTTTCACGAACTACAATTGCATCTCAACGAAGTTCCGCTTTCGTTGAGCAAATGTAACGTTAAAATAGAAATCTATCCATATTAAATTTGCGCTAAGTAAGTCTTCTTGTCCTTCGCTATTTTTGAATGGTAATAATATCCCTATTAACCTTTTCGCAAAATACCTTGACTTGCAAATCAAGCAAAGGTACATGGAAAAATCATATAGTAGGTGCTTCCATTTATTTTGATCAGCGCCATGTGTTAGCGGAAATGATAAAGTAACAAACAATAAAAGTTTTCTGTTTAATGTAACTGAATTATTCACTGAATATTCAATGTATGCGGACGCTAATCATCCATACCTCAAGATTACGTTTTCGATATTCATTACTTTTGTTGTTTAATTTGAAGAATTCTGCTACGGAAGCCCATCAAACCTTTTTGGAAGCTTATGGTAATGTTGCTTGTTCATATTCCAACCGTCGGTCTCAATGGTTTATAAGTGGCGATTTTGATGTCAATGATAAAGAACGGCATGAAGGATGAAAAACGCTCGAATGCAATGTTTTGCAAAGTCTGCTGCCAACACTCTGAAGAAACTTCTTACTAAATGCGGAAAGTAATATCTGAAAAAGCAAGTACGAGCACCAATAGGGTCGCGGGTCACGACAGCGATTCTTTTTTCCCCTTCACTTAGGGATTCCGGTACACAGTAAAGAAATAGTATGTAGAAGAAAACACGAGGGACTTCGTGGGAAACCCTGAGCATATCCTGGATAAGAAAACCCGTTACAGTTTATTTAAATTTAATTTCATAAAATTTACCGAGCACCATGTAATCAAATTATTTAAACCAATTTGAAGCTGACACGATTGCGATTCCAAGGAAAAGAAAGAAAACAGTTTAACATCCTCAGCGTACATTAAGATCTGGCTGGGCTTAATCACCGTGGGGAAATAATTAATGTATATATTAAATAAAAGGGGTTCTAAGTGGCTGCCTTGAGGGACGCCAGACGTGCCGGGAAATTCATCCGAGCTGATGGAGTCAGACAAACTCCTGAATGATCTGTTATGCAGATAAAAGCTTATTCATTTCACTATATAGAAAGGACAGCCAGAAGCGTAGAGTTTGAAGATCAATAAGTTATGGTTAACTAAGTCAGACGCTTTAATAAAGTAAGGATATACGAAATCTTTGCGAAAGCCACGAGAAAACGCCTCGAATACATAAAGTAAACTCTAAGAGATTCGTAATAGATGATCTTCCTTTCAGAAAGCCATGTTAGAATGGATAAATAATAGATTTGATAGCAAAAGCTAAATGCTAAGTAACAACTCGCTCAAACAATTTAGGTAACATACTCAACTTGGCAATCCCTCTACAGTTTTCGACGCGATTTCTGTTTCCACATTTGCGAATTAAAATAAGGAAACTACTCTTCTAACACAAATGAAAAACACCCGATTTCAAGGACTGATTAAAGTCACTGAAATAACACCACATAGCTCATCAGAGCATGATGTAAGTTGGCATGATGGAGTTGTATAGGGTCCAGGCGAAGAACTATATTTTAGGCATCTTAAACCATCTAAAACATCATTTTCTGAAATGATCAAATTAAGAATCAAAAAGGAGTTAGATAGCCTGGCTCTTAATGGCATGAATTCTACATATACACTTAGCTTGGAATAAGTGGCAAATGTTATGCCTCTTCAAAAAAGATTTCGTTAAGTCGTCAATTTTTTATCTAATAAAATTCTATCTTTTGAGAATCATCCGGCTTTACGTTTCATTTACAACTTTATATCACTCGATTCCTCTCCCTCCTTCTTTAAAATTTTTGCCCACAAAACTAATAACTTCGACATTCTAGGGACTGACGTACATAGCTTATTCAAAATTCCGTGGGTTATCAACATTTTCGACCAGTAATTGAATTCCTATCAGCGAGAAAATCAACAGTTATTTCGGAACAAGTACACCACCTTTATCAGAACTTGGTCAATATCAAATGGAAAAATTTTTGACTCGTCTTTATTGATGGATCCAAATATTTGGTTTCCAAATATTAATAAAGAAGTCCACTTCTCAAATCACCCTTGTGGCACTATATTTTCGACTGAATGTCTTGCGATCCTAGGAGCCATCCGCTTAGCGAATATTCAACTTCAAAAGGAATTCCTTATAGTGTCAAACAGTAAATCCCTCTTATCCGCTTTGCAATCGTTTCCATTAAGTAAAACTCATCTCTACATATTAGAAATCACATCTCTACTTTATAGTCTCAAATCTGATACATTTTGTTTTCACTTTTTCTGGATGCTCAGTCACTTGGGCATTCCTGGCAACAACACAGCAAATAAAATTGCATCTTCCAGGTCATTTAATGATCGTGCCGTGATTCCTGAAGAAGTGAGGACAATCGTCAAAAAGCATTCAGTTGTTGGCGATGAGATAAATCACCTTATGGTCGGAATTTATACTCTTTATTTCCACAAATTATTATAGCCTCTTGGTTTATCACTTACTGTCTCAGACTCTGTATTCACATTTGTCTTTTTTTACACATTCCAGCGAATTTCAATATTAATTTGGTGAATAACAAAGAAGAAGAAGATATATTCTAATTCTTGTAAATATGTAATGGATTAATTTTACAATTGAATTAACGTAAAGAAACGAAGATCTTAACAGATCCTATTTTCCTTAAGTTTTGCCAAAGAATTTTGGATTGCACTTCAAATTTTCTATTAAAGCAGTCGCTTCATTCATATATTTACGCAAGACGGCTCGATTAAATGCATTTGGTTCGACTGTCTAAATGTCGCGTGATTAAGTCGCTCTTATAACATCTTGTGAGAACAACGGTGGTTTGGATTTCAGAACTATCACTACACTTATAGTTTAAACAGATTTTATTGAATTGATCAGATAATACATTTTTGAGTGTACCTAGTGTGTTATTTTTAACGGTTGCGTCTCTCGCAAGATCGGTACAGGTGTATCGCAAGAAAGTTATCTTAGCCCGATACTTTTTTTATCGATTATTAATGGACTACCTTCCTGCGTAAAAAATTCCAATGTTTTGATGTTTGCCGACGATGCCAAGATCTTTCATTCTTTTAACGTAGGAAGTGACAGTTTAGGTGCGCTTATTAATTCGAAATTGAGCTTCAATTTACAGATTCTTTCGTTGTTTAATAGGTTTAGGTCTAGTTCGGGTTTTGTTAAGCATTCGATTTGTTCTTGAATATTGGCACCAAACTATGTGTACGTCAAACTTACTGAATCCGCTCAGAAGTCGTTTCTTCGGATCTAGTAAAGAAGTTTGTTAATTTGAAAGAATTGGCTTAATTCTAAGTATTGAATTTATTTATGTGAATAATAATATAAACTCCTGACTCCTTCAATAAAATTATCTTTCGGTTTTTCATCGCTGATCAAACAAGTAATTTTTCATGAGACTTATTTTTATTTTTCATTTGACTTGAGAATGATGGTTTAGCGCATCGATCCCCTATTCTCTTCTAAGGGTACATAAGAGGATATGAAAAATAGATAAGTAATTCTGTACCAAAAATATGAAATTGCATAAACATAACATTACACCACTCATAAATTACAATAGCTCCACGATCAAAATTTCCACGTCTATTCTACGAAAAATGGAAAAGTTAGCCATACACACTCTATATTATAAAGTACAAATGATTGGTTTTTTAATTTCTTTTTTTTTCAATCGTTATTAGAGTAAAAGTGGGCGATGTAAAAGATTTGATCACGACAGTGGTAATTCTGGTTTACATTGAAACCGTTAATTGTGTCTTTAGGGGTCAACTGGATTGATTTGAGGTGAACCAGGGTTCTTGTTAGGCTCATCTTATATTTAAATGCATGAATGTTTAATACACTCAGGAAGGTCATTTGCATACAATATAAATAAAAGCGAGCCAAGATAACTGTGCCAAAAGTGATCAATATTACTCTGGATTGGCAAGAATCCAACAACACCTCTTAGGTGCGAGCAGAGAGAGAGCTGGTAAACCAGGCAATCATACCGTTCGGAAAACCAATGCGATGTAATTTATAGACTACCAACTTACGACACCCACGATCGACCCGTTCGACAATGTCCGTGTAGATAATATTAGTTTGTGCTCGGAAAATGTTTTGTATTTGTAGATTGGGCTACAAAACTCCATATGTCTACCTACCTTTTAGAAAACCGTGCTGGCGTCGCAATATAATTGACGCTAAAACCGGAGCAAGCTTTTTTGTTACCAGCGATTCATGTATTTTGGGCAGTGCACTAAGTTTGGCAATTCCCCTACAATTCTCAATTAATTTTCGAGATCCACTTTTATGAAAAGATAAATTAAAACTACTCTTCCAAACCAATGGAAAGTGACCTTTTCAGGGAGAACATAGTAAATTAGCGCAAAGTTGGAGAATAGTTGACGGAATGCTATTAGGACCAGGGTAGTTGGAAGGTTTCAATGTTGACAATGCTGTAAACGTTTTTTCTTTTGAGGAGGAAATAGGTAGGAGAGTATCTAATGGGCTTATCGAATAAGGATAACTATGATGAAATATTTGAGCATTGTGTAAAGAGATTATGGGGAAGGTTAAGATTTTAAAGAAGTTGGCGTTTGGTTGCGTCAATAAAATTGGAATAACAAGTTGCAATCTCGCCTAGCGCTAGAGTATAACGTATAATCGCTAATCGAATCAGTATGACTGAATTTTTTAAATAGCCTACCTTTTTTATTGCAGATGCTTGCTATACCAAACAGAACAATCTGTCCACCAATTTTGCACAATCTATCATAAATAAAAATCTCAAAATCAGATAATCAGAATTAACGGAATTTACAAACGTATCCCGTAAACTTCGAATTAAGACCAAGGAATTACGACTCTTCATAAAGTCGCATGCCTCTAACATCTTCTTGGTCTCTAGAAAGTGATGAAGAGTCTACAGAAGTCTAGGTCCTTCTTTCTGTAGCCCTTTTGAGGCACCACTAAGAGCATCAGTTTCGCTGCTAGTGAGATCCGCGCAATTGAAGTGCACAAAGACATTACCAAACCGAAACAGCACGTTTTCGACTGGCACGGTTTAAAAAGACAATTCATATTACCACAATATCGAAGTCAACGACAATCATTTGGAAATGTTGGTGCTGCCATTATACAAATAATATTCACGCACAGGAAAATATTGTAATTCCATCCAGCTGCTCTCAACCACTTCCCGTGTTTAAATTTGCATAGGCTACTTTAACCTGGCGACACACTTATTGTGAACGCTAGCGCTATTTGTAAGCTAGCGCGAACCACAACCTTCCAAATTATCAAAGCTTAACGCTCATTGCTAAGTAGTGATAATAAATAAACGAAAAAACCTGTTTCTGTATTGTATTTGCCGCAATACAATCTTTAACTTATAAAGAAAAATTTTTAAAGCCATCCAATTCAAGCCATCCAGATCCTGGCAATGATTGTAGCGTTATTATATGTTGTAGCTGCTGTGACTATATTATATATTCCAGCGCATTTAATAAAAAAAGCAAAGGAAGAGAGAATATCGTTATTGTTTGCCGATTAAGATAATGTACATTTTAGATGAAAATTAAAAGTAATCTTTTTATACCCTCAACTGTGAGACGGGGCTATACTCATTTTGGTTTTTGCATAATGTATGTAAAACCCAAAAGAAAGCTTCAGAGATTCTCTAAAGTATATATCTTCTTAATCTGCGTAAAATTCTGAGTTGTTTTAGCCATGTCTGCCCGTCTGTGTGGTGAAATCGTTGAGAGAACACGAACACTACACCATGTAAACTAAGAAAATCCCTGTTTTTCAAAGAGAATAAAAAATTGGGTTTTTGCTCTTTACTCATAAACCATAGCAGATAAATGTACAAAATTTTGAAGGCATATGCTATGAGCGATGCTGTAGCAACCGCATAAAAATGGAAAAAACACCAGATGTATCAAAGTTTAATTTTTTTCCATACCTTTATAAGGCACAGAAGCAAGCTTCAGAAATCCCAAAAACTTTTATTTTAAAAATAGAAAGAATTAACTGCTCCCACTCCGTAGTATTAGAGCATGAAAACTTAGTTGTTTCGAATCCGTTTTTTTTTTTAAATTGTTGGTTTTTTCTCGTTACTCGGAAATATTTTAAAGCTAGGATGCTAAAATTTTCCACGTTTACTTAACGAGATACTCTAAAAACGGAAGCAATCGACCACGCTCACACAAAGTTACGGGTAATTACGTTTTTTTTTATTTCTTTTGAGGTTTTATGCTTATTTATCATAAGGCAAACAAGACAGAATGTCTAAAACTATTTTGTACACTCCTCAAATGAAATATACTATCTGCCTAAAAATGGGATAATTTTAAAATGAACATGGTAGATACCACGACTAATTTTTTCTTAAAAATACCAGCGATATGGGTATCAAATAAAAAAACTTGAGTAGAATGCGAAAAACATAGTGACGGGTATGCGAGATTCGGCACCCGCAGAATATAACTTTCTCACTTGTTTTTCTTTGATTATATTTGTTTTTGGTACAGGCAGAATTTCCCAGCTTCTTCTTGTCGAAAAGGAAAACCATATTCATAACGTCTCTTCATTAAATATCGAAAAATCTTTTATCAGATTTCAATGAAAACGCAGCCAAAACACGAATGAATATTGGTAAAATAAGTTACTATTAGTACTACTAGTGTATTGCTTTTACTTATGAATTTATCATCCAACTACGCAATGATGAGGTTGAATGTAAACCAGTAAAGTATTAAGTAACTACTAGTCCCTACTTAAAATGTGAGCGCCCTGGTGGGAAAGGATACATTTAGGGGATTGAATCAGAGAACATTGATTAAACTATGGTTACAAATCATTACATAATTTTAATAGACAGCATAATATAATTTATAATTTGTGAGGCATTATGGAAGCTGAAGAGCTTTTGTTTGCGCGCTTGAAAACCATTCAGACCAAGAAAAAGCGCGAGTTCACATAAGCTTTTATCACTTTAGTGAGGAAGGCAATGAATAAGATTTCGCGGCTTGTTTGCAAAAGGCATATAAGTTTAAGCCGGAGCTCATATGCGGGCAGACTGTGAAGAGGTATGACGCAGCTATCTTTCCAAACAGATGGAAGTGTAAGTGGCTTGTAAAGATAGAGGGGAAACATGGACGAATATGGAAAGAATCAAATGTCTCTAAATTTATTATTCCGCGGTTTCTGATTTGTTCATAATTATTCTGTGGAGTTTTGCTTTATTATAGACATTTTGTATGGGAAAATTCACCAATAGTCCGTGTTGCGCGATCTGCAAGGAACAAGGCAAGCCTCATGACCATCAACTGGCCGGCAGAATTTGCCCGGTAAATACAGGCGGCGCGAACAATAAGGGACAACTACGAAGTGCATGCAAATTAACATAAACCACTGTCGGGCTGCACAAGAGGTCTAAAACAGAACGTCAGAGAACTGTCGATTGACATTGTAGTCTTGAGTGAGCCATACAAGTTAGGCTTCGGAAACAGGTGGGCAAAGGACAAGACTAGTACTGCAGCCGTTTGGCAATGCAGCTAGCGTACGCCAACCATAAGATTTATCTCAGCAGGGGAGGGCTACGTTTGCGTTAAATATAAAGAGGTTTACCTTTACAGTTGCTATTTCCCGCCAAGTACAAACCACGCGGACTTCGAGAAGCGTATAGATGAGTTATGTACCGACGCAAAGGAAAAAACACCGGTAATTTTCGCCGGCGATTTTAATGCCTGGGCGACTGATTGGAGTAGCAAGTTGAGGAACGCTAAGGGCAGAATAGTGCTTGAATCCCTAGCCTCACTCGACATGGCAATTCTAAACGAAGTTAATGAAAACACGTTCAACAGAGACGGTCGTGGTTCCGCGATTGATATTACCATGGCCAGCAGTGTATTGGCCTTGCGCATAGAATGGGGTATTAGCAACATCTATACCAACAGTGACCATGCAGTAATAATCTGGGAACTACAGCAGAGCCAGCGGGCGAACAGGGTAAAACTCCCTCTCAGGGGTCCCAAATGGAAACCAGAATCTCTAGACAAAGAACTCTTCGAGCTTATGTTGGAAGAAGCAGAACCCAGAAACTCAGCTCAGGCTTCCGTTACGGAGATTACAGCACGGATTATAAAAGCCTGTGAGAAAGCGCCGGGTCCTGATGGCACCCCAAACTGCGCTATCAAGCAAGCCATGTTGACAAGGCCTGCTATGTTTGCGAGAACTTTCAACGCTGGTTTGAAAGAACAAATGTTCCCAGATAAGTGGAAACAACAAACGCTGGTGCTGCTGCCAAAGCCAAATAAGCCGTCGCATGTGGCTAATTCATACCGCCCTATTTGCCTATTGGATACGATTGGCAAGGTGTATCAAAAAATCATTCGAAATCATCTAGAAGAGTCACTGGAGAGCTCTAAAGGACTGTCGGATTTCCAATTCGGCTTCAGGAAAAAGAAAAGCCCAATGGATCCAATAAAGGTGGTCACAAATACTGCCGCAGAAGCGATAAAAGGTACACGCTGGATTGAAGGCAACAAAAAGTATTGCCTATTAATAGCATAAGACATTACGAATGCTTTCAACTCAGCAAACTGGTATTGTGTCATAGCTGCCCTACAGGAAAGAGGAGTTCCACCATATCTTATAAATGTAGTAGCTAGTTATTTTACTGGTAGGACACTTCGATACGTTACAGATATAGGGTGCAGAGAAAGGCTGATCACTGGAGGCGTACCTCAGGGATCAGTACTAGGCCCTACATTGTGGAACGTAATGTATGACGATATCCTGACACTACCTCTCCATGAGGGGGCATCCATCGTGGGTTTTGCTGACGACATAGCGATAACAATCGTGGCAAAAACTTTGGAGGCAGTTACCACTACAGCGAATAAAACCACCGACATGATCAAGAGGTGGCTGCGGTTAGTGGATTTAGATCTGGCGGAAGAGAAAACAGAAGCGGTATTAATCTCTTCTAGGAAGAAGTTGGAGAAAGTGACTATCCAGTGGGAGACACGAGGATAGAGTCACAAGAAGCCATAAAATACCTAGGAATGATAATCGACTGCAGACTGTCGTTTAAACGGCATCTGAAATACACTGGCGAAAAGGCAGCGAAGCTACCAAAATCGCTGGTGCGCTTACTGCTAACTTGCGTGGCCCTAGGCAAGATCGCAGAAAGCTGATCGCAAAAGTGATAACTGCGACAATAATGTACGGCTCTTCTGTGTGGAAAAAGGCCCTCGCTACACCGTCATACACGAGAGACATCCATTCAGCCTATAGGCTATGCGCTTTAAGGGCGTGCGCCGCACATCGGACGGTGTCGGAAGAGGCGGCTTTGGTTATCGCTGGCATAATACCAATCGACTTGCGAGCTAAAGAAGGCATGTATAGGGCCGAATTTCATCGATTGTCGACTGAAGCGGCAAAGCAGCGCGCAAAACAGCGACGCCTGGAAGAATGGCAAGAGCGCTGGAGCAAAGCGAGTAAGGGTAGATGGACGCACCGGCTCATACCTGATTTACGGCCCTGGGTGAATAGGCAACATGGTGAGGTTGACTTTTACTTGACACAACTAATTAGCGGCCACGGTTGCTTTAGATCATACCTGAATAGGTTTAAAATAGAGCAGGACCCATTAAGTAGTGCCTAAACGGCTACCCTCCCTGTGAAGTTATACCTAAACGGTCGTGCCACACGCTAGGGAATAGAAGGGGTGTTTTTTAGCGGGTTGAAGTCTCGCACTGCCTTCATGGGCGCCTGTTGATGGTTTTCCACCTCACAAAAAAAAAAGAGAAAAAACACGCACACACACACACAATACAATTCCTCACACCTACTACGCATCCCACATCAAACTCTATCTTCCCACACAACACGGACTACTCCTTCCAACAGGGACCATCGCATTTCATCACATGCGCTTCTTTTCAATTACGCTCCCTCATATTACGGTCACAAACAATTTCCTCACATAAATCTTCCCTTCATTACGCACATCTCAATGAACAAACGAAAAATGATTCCTTCAAGGACATACATTACTTATGATTCTGATAAAAAAAATATACAAAAAGAAACACGATCGTGCATGCACATGTCTACACAAATTTCCACGAACACTTTTCTTCATTACACACATCCCAATGACCAAACGAACAACGATTACTTCAAGGACATACATTATTTATGACTCTGACAAAAAAAAATATATACAATACCAAACACGATCGTGCATACATATGTCTACAGAAATTTCCACAAAAAAAAAAAAAATAAAGTTCACTGGGTGATGCGACTATTTCAGCATATCGCATTTCAGAGCACTTAAACGTCTTATGATCCTTCCTCATTTCTATTTTTTATTAATTCATATATATACCCCGCTGAGAATGGAAAAAGAACTAGTATTATGGTGCATTGTAAACGATAAAAAAAAAGAAAAAAATGTCAAACAGTACTTATGAGCATACTTAAAAGTATTGTTACAAAAATCCCAAATCCTGTTAATGCTTACTAATCAATTTTCGTAAGTAATAAATTCGTAAGTAATAAATTCGCGGCGCCTCATGCAGCTGCCGGCCGACGAAAGAGATTAACAGGAAAACAGCCATGAAGTTAGGTGATCGTAACATGCTGGTAAAAATGTATATAAGTAGACTATTTACGGAAGGCAGAGGTAGTCGGAAGAGAACATCGAGTCGTGCGGGAACATTGAGTCGTACGAGAATATTTTAGTCGTACGAGAACATTCATGTAAAGAAAACTAGTAGTTGTGTTGAGCAGTCAAAATGCAGCCTTAAAGAATAAATTGTAAATAATCCTACATTTAGGAACATAATAAAACTTTGAAGTGCATTTTCTTTTCAATATCCTACATTTAGGAACATAATAAAACTTTGAAGTGCATTTTCTTTTCAATATCCACGGTCTAGTGATACGAACCGTATTGAGGAGCGGAAATTCGTAACTGTATTTATAGAGAAAAATAAAAGACAGATGGGATTTTACAGATAACGCTTGAAGCTAAGTTCACCAACATTTCTATCCTATATAAGCAGAGTTTTCTCTTTATTTATTTTCAAAAATACTAAAACCTCCAAATCGGTTAGTAAGTTCATTACTTAAAATAAAAAATAAAAAAATTTAAAATGGGTCCATCATCATCATCATCACCATCATCATCACCATCACCATCATCATTATCAAAGGAATCTAACAAACATGGGCGAACTTTTTGCCATGAGACAGTTGATAATTTACTGGACCATTACTGCTCAGAATTTGCAAGAGCTTGTCAGCTAGGCTTGCAGCAAGCTGATTCCTTGCACGAAGGAAGAATTGGCGACCGGCGAACAAGGTGTAATTTCTGTGGTGTGAATGTAACCGAACACGAGTTGTTCCATACCCATTTATGGAAAGAGTTCGTAGCATGATGTGAAACAGCATTTAAAGAAAGCCAGCCTCATACTTCCAGTATGAACGACGGACCGTCCACAAGCAACGTCGCGAAGCGTGGAGGAGTTTTTGAATCTAGTATCAAGAAGAAAGTTGCTGCCAGTGAGGTCTATTGCGAACACTGCCAAGTTTTTATCATGCAGACAAAGTACAAAAACCAGTTGAAAACCAACAAGCACAAAGAGAAGGCAGCTGTGCTCTTAAAAGAAAATGTATTTATCACATCTCCGTCGACCTCGGAAAATGTAATTCAATACAAAATCGTCAGCAACTCGAGGGATGAGATACTAATAAACAAATTTTTGGAAGATATCCACACGTATATACACGAACAAATTGAAACCAAATTAGATTAATTTGGCTCTGTACAGCTCAATTTGAGGCTTTTTGGAGACTACGTAAGGGCGTCGAAACAGAAATGGTGATAGCAATGAAACACTTCTCAACGAAATTCGTTGTTGCAAGAGAAAACAGTGAAGTTGACGGTAAGATTGACAAGCTTTTTATCGACCTTAAAAGAGCAGCTGAACAATACCAGAAACGCGATAGCGGTTGGGCGATAGCAGAATTTAATTTCTGCGAATTAACTATTTGCAAGTTGGAGTCCATTCCTGCTGGTTTACATGTACCATTGCCCATTAGTATATTGTAGTGTGATTGCATATCGACATATGCATCCACTTTCAAGTGCAGACAGAATTATGCCGAATCTGCATAATTCTGTGGGAAAAAAATAAAACAATAATTTGGTCGCACTTCAACGGGCTAAGTATTGCATTACGAAATGCAATACGATGCCAGGCGCCCCAACTAAAATAATTATGTTTAGGCTAGCACTAATTTTAATTGTAAAATTTTGTATAAAAACAGGTGAGAAAAATAAAGTAAACCAGTTGATTCATGCAACTCAAAATCTATGCGTTTTTACTCGCTAATATTCCAGGCGTTCAACTCGCCTTCTAACACATAGCGTAGGGACCGTCTCTTGCCGAGTCATATTGGCAATCATAGAGACGGAGAGACTTGGCGTACTGAAGCCGAGCAGGTAGCAATCAATCAATTACGAACAACTGCGATCGATCCTGCCGTACCTGGAAGAATTCACAGGGAATCCTTCCAAACAAAATATTGCGCCAGTTTACACCCTTAACTATAAAAAGAAATATCACAATATACACTAAAAGGGCTACAATTAATGAGAAAAATGCTGATGTCTACTGTTTTAAATGGTGCAGATTAGCGGCTATCGCTTACAAGTTCGACAAACCGTTGGGAGAAGAATTAGCTTCGCGAGATTGTCATTAAATTTCGAAAAATTCAGATTGACATTCCTGGATTGAAATAACCAACTGCGACATCAATCGGCTTGAGCAGAATATCAAAGACATCAGCATAAATACATATGAATTGGTACGTTCGAAGGGTACATGGAAAGTGGTTGGCCCAGCAAAGGCGACAAAGGTACCAAAAAGTTTGCATATCAAATTGCTGACTGTTTATAACGAAACGACTAAGCAATATCATTATTGTCTTACTACCAACATGCAGAGGTTGGTAAAAACACAATACCCGCGAGACCACACATCAGAACAGTTTTGTGATTTGTGTCAAACGTTTTACACCACGACTGGAATCCCTCATAAGGAAGGTTGCACCAAAGTGAAAAGTGTACTTCCATCAGTAACGAAGTTCAAAAATATGGAGAAGAAGTTGTCGTCGGAAATAATCATATATGCTGATATAGAGGCTGTTCTTAAGCCCATAGAAGTTCTTAATAGGAGCGAGGGGATGAGGGCAATTCTACAGCATGAAGCGTGCACAGTCTCTTATTATGTTAAACATGTGTATGAGAGTGTGATGAACAGTATACTTTTGTTGGTGAATATATAAAGGAATTTTTTTGTTTTCATTTAAGTAACTAATTGAATTTGTTTATTTATTTCTTATTTTTATCAGGAGAAACATGCACAGCTGAATTTCTTAACCACATGCAGCGAAAAATGGATGACCTCTATCAGTTGTACTGGAAGAATTCCGCAAGTCCTAAACAACTATTGCAAGATGAACAACCAACAGAGATGGAAAACATTGAATATTACGCCTGTGAGGAAATAATTTTGGGATATAAATATAAGTACTACAATTATTTTACAGGGGAATTTGTGGGGTTCATCCATAGGGAATGTAGGAAATCTTTTCAATTTCTTTACAATTACTTTCCTATTATCTTTCATAGTTTAAGTAGATATCATATCCATCTCTTTATCACCCAGCTAGGGTCTAATTTGTCGGTTATACCTTGTAACAAAGAATTTTATATAAGAATTGTATTACGAAGAGAGTAATGGAAGGGAACAATATAAAATATTTAATGAATTTTGTGGATTCTAATCGATTTTTAAGCTCTAGTTTAGAGAAATTGGCCAAATATTTGCAGCCCAGTCAGTTTAAAGTGTTAAAGAAAGCATTTAACAATCCGGAAAAATTTGCGTTAATGAGTCGTAAGGGTGCCTTTCCGTACGATTATGTAGGCGACATCAAGAAGCTTGATGATCCAATTTTACCAAGCCGAGAGTGCTTCTATAATTAATTGTCCGATCGCGAATGTAGTGAGGCTGACTAAAATTTCGCGCGAAGGGTGTGGGACGCGTTCAAGTGTCGAACCCTTAAAGATTATATGGTTCTATATCTCGAAAGCGATGTATTAATATTAACCGATGTTTTCGAGAATTTCAGGATCTTATGTTTAGAAATATACAAACTGGATCCATGCAATTATGTTAGAGCACCATCTCTTTTTTTTGATGCCCTGCTGAAATATGTGGATCCTGTAATTTATACGTTTTTAAAATCTAGTATTCGTGGTGGCATTACTCAGTGCACCCAAAGGTTGTCCGAGTCAGATAATAAGTTCAATGAAAATTATGATAAAAGCGAGTCTGAAAATTATTTGGCCTATATGGATGCAAACAGTTTGTACGGTTGGGCCGTGTCTCAAAATTTCCATATGCAAAATTCCAATTTTTAAGCGAAAATGAGGTAAAAGATTTTGATATTTACTGCGTTGATACCGATGGATGTAGTGTTTACATTTTGGAAGTTGACCTAAATTTTCCGTCTGATATTCATGATCAACATGACTGCCTGTGCAGACAATAAAATTCCTCCTACTGGCAAGTATAAAAAACTCATAGCAGATTTAACTCATAAAATGAATTAAAAGATTCATTTAAGAAAATGCTTCTCTGCTTGCAATACGGGTTACAGTTAAGATGCATTCATAGAATACCCAAATTTAGTCAAAGGGTTTGGTTAGAGCCTTACATTAGTTTCAACACCAATAGAAAAAAAGTTGCCAACAATGAATTTGAGAAGAACTTCTATAATCTAATGAATAATGCTGTGTATGGGAAAACCATGGAAAGTGTTGAAAATTGTCTGGACGTTCGCTTAGTAAATAGTTATGAAAACAGAAGGAATTCTGAAGGACATGGAGCTCTTCATAGGAAAACCTAACTTCAAGGGTATCGAAATATTTGATAATGGGTTATATGGAGTTGAGCTAAGTAAATTGGAAATTATTCACGATAAACCAATATATGTGGGGTAACTGTGTTAGAACTCTCTAAGTGGTTGATGTATGACTTTTATTATAACTTTCTACTTAACCAGAGTGAAACAATAAAGGTTATATATATGGATACAGATATTAGCGTCTGATGGTAATATATATGACATTATTAAAAATAATCCTAATAAATTTCACACATCAGATTACTTACCCGGCAATATACACAATATAATTCCCGGTAACAAAAAAGGATTAGGTTTGATGAAAGACGAGAATGCCGGGAGAATAATGAGAAAGTTTGCAGGTTTAAAAGCCAAACCGTATGCATACATAGTCGATGGTGGAAAAAATAAAGAAAAGGAAGTGAGAAAAGCTAAGGGAATAAAAAAATGTGTAACCGACAAATTAAAATACAGTGATTATAAACATTGCATTATAAATAGAAAATCTTTTAATGGTGAACAAAGAATTATAAAAAGCAGATCTCACAGATTGTATACAGAGATCTGCAAAAAAAAAGCGTTAGATCATTTAGATCAAATACATACGTAAATAACGAAGTATAAATACTAAGTGTATATGAATAAATGTAAAATAATTATAAAGTAAATAACAGAAATATGTTAATGAAATGTAATTAATATGTATGCAAGAATAAATGTAAAAATTAATACGCAACGAAATTTTTTGTGTTTCCATTTTATTTCGATTTTTAATAAAAAAAAAAGTAATAGCAAACATTTTCGGTTGGTCTTATACATATTTATCGAAGTAATTGAGTTTTATTAACCCATGAATTATGAGTTTGATCAAACCCTAGCCACTTCACAAAAAATTTGTTTCCTTGCTTCTTCAATATTTTTTCCACTAAATAGGCATTTTTGTCACGAACCCTTTGCATTTCGTATTCATAAAATGACCCTTATATATCATTTTCCTTATAGGGCTTTAGAATGTAAGTAAAAGGATTCGTAATTTTTATTTTACCCATCTTTTATTTTACTATTTACTGATCGGTGGTCCAGCATGGTTCATAGCCTTTTAAAAAACCCCTTTAAATTTGCTCATTCTAACATAATCCCCAACTTTAAACTTTGGTCTTGGAAATGTTTTAGGGAAATTATATGTAGTTTGTAATATCTGCTTCTCGTTGTGTTTATTTACTTGATCTGGTTTCATTCTTATTGTTCTGTGTATTTGGCTAGTAATGTTTGCAAGTTGTTTATCCATTTGTAATTACCGCTCATACTAAACATTTTCCACATTAAATTTTTGAATGTTCTATTAAATCTTTCGCATATGGGTGTATGTGTGGTAATGGTTAATTTGATAATATTTCATCAAACCTTTAAAATCTTTATTGAAAAATTCCTTTCCTTGATCAGCCTGAATATTTCTTGAAGATGTATTTCTTTTTTACAATTCCTGTTTCGTAGCTTTAACTATGTCTGAACAACTTTTGGATTTTACTGGTTGCGCGAAAGCATGTTTAGAAAATACGTCAATTCCAACCGAAAGGTATTTATAGCCATTATTTAGCTTATGAAATGGAATTAACTCAACTAAATCTATTTGCCAGGTATCATTAATTCCTTTTTGAATGAATCGCCTTCGAACAAAATTTTTTCTGACTGGTTTGTGAATCTCAACTGGAATTTTTACTCATTTTTATACATTTATTTTTTTATCATTCTCAAATGTAGCTTATGAATCTTAATATCCTGCCTAATCTCAACAAATCAATCTCAATATCGGGGTCGATAGATATGGACATATCAGCCAATCAGTCTTATTTAATTCCACGCGCTTTGATTGTATGATTGTAATAAAACAACGAGATTTGCTTTTTGTGAGATAGTATTCCAGCATAGGAATGTTGAAAAACGCGGGTTATTAAACTCCACGTTTCAGCATCAAGATTTATTCTATCTTCTTTTTGATTAATAATCAAAAATATTGTCCATCTCTTTTATATTTAAAATTACACACACTGTTGTCTAGAATTGGATGATCTAGAATGCTCTCAGGTTCTATAAAGTCTATTTGATCCAATCTTAGTTGTATGGATTCCTTGTACGCCATTAAATGAATCCATTGGTCACGGGTGAAACCAATAAAATTATATTTATTATCTTGCAGCCATAAAAGTAGTTTAAAGTTTCTTAAGGGTGAGAAATCACTTTTGATTTTAATTTTTAAACCGACGAAATATTCCAAACCAAATATTAATAGATGGTCTTGATTTCTTTTTGGTAAACGCGGAGTTTTCTGAGCGCTTGGCGATACGGGATCCATTTATTGACACGACACAACTAGTACTGAAAGTAATGTGAGTTCTTTTAGAATATAAACTCAAAGATTATATAAAATCAGCTCAGTATTTATCAGCAACCCATTAGCCATGTTCAGCGTAATTAAAAGTACGTTTGCTCTTGTTGATTTCCAGTATTGTCATGGAAATCAGAAACAAATTTTTATAATTAGCAAGACAACATGTTTTATTAGTTTTGTCATCCATTTACTATGCTTATTAGTGGAGCATCAGGGTCAGGCAAAACAACCTTTTTGAAAAATCTTATTTACATTAAGGATTTCTTGATTAATGTGAAAATTGATCGAATAATTTGGTGTTTGGTGAAGAAAATGGGAAACCTGATATAAATAAAGTTGCGCATATTGAATATAACAATGGAATACCAGAGAATCTGGAAAATGTTCTCAACGAACCAACTATCGTCGTACTCGACGACTTAATGATGGGCGCTTTTTAACAAAACGGTTTATGAACCTTTCACAAAGGCGTCACACCATAGGAATTTTTCTGTTATTGCAGTAACACAAAACGTATTTCACAAATTGTCGCACACTAGAGATATTGAGACATTGAATTCAAAATATATAGTTGTTTTTAAATATCCTAGAGAAATCCTACAGTTTCAACATTTAGCAAGGCAAATTCCTCCTGGAAATTCATCTGAACTTATGAGAATATATAAAGATGTGACTAGCAAACCTCACGGTTATTTATTAATCGACCTTACACAAAGTCTAGATGATTTATTAAGATACAGAACGATCATATTTAATCCAAATTTTTGCTATTGCTTCTGTGACCGGAAAAAATGGTCGTAGAAAAGCGTTTAAAGCGACTGAAGAACCACAAACATAATCCTCAAAACCAATAATAGCAAATTAAGAAAAGCTATACTCAAATGTGCTGGCAATGAATTAATTAAAACTTTGACTGAGATTATCTTTAATACAATAGCTGGAAACACTAAACTAAAAAATAAAGATATGAAGGTTTTAAAAAAGTATAAAAAAGAACTTAGGTTCATCTCGAGCCCAAATGCAACCATAAAGTAATCTTAGCATCATTATAAAGCGGATTTATTAGACAATGTTCAATAAATTTAAGCCGAAGCTAAATAAAGTAATTTTGTTGTACCCAAGTGCATACGACTCGATGATGGATGACAAATATTCAGCGGAATTTATTAAATAGAAAGCTGTTACCATATTTGAACAATGTCTCCCTTTCAGAATATAACAAATGGATCAAAATTAAACGAAATTAGGTACTTACATTAGAAGAAAATTAAAGCCAATTAAGCAAAACTTTGACTATATACCTGAAATGGCGTTTTCTAAAAGTGATGTGGATGATGGGAAAGTTGACATTGAAAAATCTGAAATCCTCCTCCAAAATGTGAATAATGACGGCATATTCCAAAATAGTAGCAAAAAATTGCAAATTGACTTAGACGATAGCACGTTGAACAATAGTAGCGAAAAAT
>CCAG010003061.1:0-15679 GCA_001077435.1 Glossina morsitans morsitans
ACGAGGTCGATTGTTGCATGTTATTGTTTACTGCAATAATCGTGGTTGTAAGTATTTCAGTTTGCCTATAGTGTTGTTCAGGTGTACCTATCTCTTTTTTTTTTTTTATTGGATTTCAATGGCCCTTGAGCTAAGAGCTTTACTTCCTATTACAAAGATATTGCTTTCATTTACGCTAGGGAGGAAAGAAAGAGACGTTTTTTTTTGGATATATAGTAAGGTCTCTAACTGGAAGATCATATACTAATTTTATTATTCCATTCGTAATACCTAAAAAATATACAAGAGAGAGTTAAAATTTATATCAGGGAGGTCTAAAAACATTAATGACTTTTTTTATAAAGTAATGAAAGCATCTGAAATGTCAAAGCCTAGAATATGACTTCGCATGAGAAGAAGATGAATTAATCTGACACAAGCCTACGATGTTTACAATTTGAATACTTTGAACACGTAGACACTAAGCAGATCTTTGAAAATATTACCCTATTTGTAGGCAGTGTTAAGCTTAAGAAGGAAACAGGTATAAAGCATATGAAGTATTCTCTATTCCTGGTCAAGGAATAGTTGGGGCGGTTTACGGCTCCGGTTTCGATAACGAAATTCAATCGTAATTTGAATATGCGACTTGGCAGTAATTTTGTAATCGAAAGACTCTTCGTTTGATAGTAAGAAAAATGCATAAACTCTCTACTCGTTATAGTGGGCTCCCAGCTATTGAGCTTACTCGATGTCGACAATCCGAAAACCGCCTCTTGGCTTTTTCGAGTCTAGCTATAAGAGAAAAAGGTGTCCTGATAAGAAACGATCCTCGAACATACAATAAGCCGTAAAGAGGGCTCAATCCAACCGACATTTCCATAGCAATTTCAGAAATGTATGGTCTAGTGACGTCATGCTGCAAAATCAGAATATCCTCGCTTTCGGTTCGTATTTTCGTCTCAATTTCAGCGATTGCTCTTTGTAGCGTTTTCTAGCGATAGCTTCATTTGGAATATCGTGCACAATATTTACCTGACTTGCCAAACAAAGGCGTCAGGCATATTCAGATGTATGATCGATGCCACTTCATTCGTCCGTCCATCACATATTCCATCACCCATTCCATTGTTCAGCTATAAGCAGGTTAAGTAACACTTACCGCTTAGCATTTACTGTTTAATATTTTTAGTAACAATATTGGACTTATTCAAGGCCATACTTCACATTTAAAAGTAAAGTCTAAAGACAAAGTATTTTTGCATTGACAAACCGCAATATTACTTAATACGAAGTAATATTCGCAAGATCATGGACTTGAAACACAACCATACTCGTATTCGCAAAACCTTTTCTTGCAAGCGACACATTCTCACTCACGATATCAACAAATCAATTATTCTCAAATAGTTCTATTTTCCTTTCATAGCATGTAACGAGAGAACACTGTAAGCAATCCCTCACAAACATTGTTGCCGTAAATTTGAAAAGGTTTCTCAATTTTTGAGAAAATTAAAATTTTAAGCACTTATCCAATGCACGTAGACATACGTTATGTATACAACTTTTTAATATTTAGAGACTCATGTCGGCGATCACTATCGCCGTTATTATATATTTTTCATTTTCTTATCGATTATAGATCAGAGAAATAATAATAAAAAAAAAATTAATGAATATTTACATTTACAACATTAACAAAGCACGTGCGTTTCGTTTAGATGTGAAAGCGAATGTGTATAATTTTCAGTTTTACAGAAGCATTAATTTACTATAATAATAAGTTTGAACACACCTACCTTTGAGTAAGTGAGAAATTTTATACATTTTTATTTTGTAAGTTCGCTTACCAGCTCTTATATGATGCAATAGTAACAACGTACAATCGTGATGGGATATTTAAAGAAGGAACTAACGTTTGGCTTGGCCGAATTTTTTTTATGCTTAGCTGACTAAATTGATTTGATTGGAAACTGAAGCGAAGACATATTCGTATATCGGATCGTATATTAGATGTGGAAATAAATCTGTTCTGTTTTTTTTTTTTTTTGATAAAATCCAAGTCTAATTAAAATATCCTTGTTCTAAAGGTTCCTAATCGAAATATGCATCACCATTACCTATGGTCTTTTGCCATTAATTGTGTAGGCTACGAATGTTCCCGCGGTAGAAGTTTGCGCATCGACCCATTTTTATACATCTTCAACTTGTTTGAACCGCTGAGCTACTAAATATAATTGAATCGATCGGAATAAAAGATAATCGGAAAAAGCCTAACCTGGAGAATACACACGACGCGGTATAATTTCCCAACCTAAGCTGAAAATTATTTCCTTGGTTATTTTTCCAAGCGACGGATAGGCATATGCGGATTTCATCGCTTTCGCGACTACAATATTTTTAACCCACAATTTCCCTTTTTCTAACTGTTCCTTACTTATTTGCTTACTGCATTTTCATTCCAAGCCAACTTAATTATTTTTATAGCTTTAGGTGCATTTTTTTACAGGTTAATCCAATTAAAAATAAAAATACATCCATCTGTTTAAGTTTTGATATAAATCGGACGACAACTTGTAAGGAACTGGAACTGACAACCATCAACATCTTATCAATATCTAAGTTATCTGCCCTGGAATGAATTCATTTGCACATCTAATACATATGAACTGATGATGATGATACCTCAATAAATAAGTACACCCAATTCTCTTTTTACACGAATTTTTTTTACCCCGATTTGATTTAACACGAGTTCAAAAGAAAAAAAAATTCTTCGTCACGAATTATTTTGTTTTAACACGATTTATATTCATGAATTTCAGATATAATTCCCTTTTTCCAAAGTAGAAGTTAGTTTTTATAAAATATTTAATGAATTAAAGTGTGTAAGCACGAAATAAATTAAGTGAAGTCTAACAAGAACTTTTTAATATTGTTTACACCTAATTCTTTTTTTACACGATTTTTTTTACACGCATTTTTTGGGAACGTATCTATCGTGTAAAGAGAGAATTAGGTGTTAATATAATACGAACTAAATTCATATTCGGATGCTTCGAGTTCTTCATGCGCATAAATCCTCTTCTCTAAGTTTATGCAAAACTTAGTCGATTTATTCAGGGGTATATCGCATGTTAAGTGTGCGAATCTATGGCTTTTGCATTTTTTATCTTTATTCAATAAATAAAAATTTGTTTATGAGACTTTTCTAGATTGGTTTTTGTCATTAAATGTCATCAAGACACTGATTATTTAAACAATTTTTCAATTCATGCAATCTTCTTACATACTAGCTTCTTATAGACCAAGGTAATATTCGCCCGTACATTTATTTATTTATTAATGTGTACTTGATCAATATAAAATTTTTTGTCTGTTCATCTGCCCATCTTGTATCTGCTCTTAGTCTTATCAACATTTCTAAAACATTATAGACAGATCAATGTTAACATATTCCGTTAATCGTATAAATCAAAAAAGAACAACCGACATTTTGTTTATATATGCAAGTACATGTTTCTACAGTTATGCTTTTGACTTATATATCTTTTTGATATCACTAAAGTCGCATAAATGAAGATAATGAACTGAAATTTGACGCAAACATTATTTTACTATCAATTAAGAACACGCTTACGATGGAATCGGAACTGTGACTTTTTTTTCACTTTTTCGTTCCCGCGAGGATATATCCAACAATCTACTGCTTAAGTGTTTGTCAAAGTATGTGCGCAAAAATACCCCAATCGATTCATCAATACGTCCACAACTGTTGGGAATAAATTAGAATTCAAATTTTGTCGCTGATTATGGCCGTGTGTGTTAATAAACCAATCCGGGTCACTTTAGAAGTGATGCGAAGTCGTTCTGGCGTTTGGATAGCTTCTTTCCAAAAATATATTCACGGGATCGAAAGCTTTAAATAAAAATTTAGAAAAAATTGTCGGTGATTTCCGAGGTTATTTTAGTTTCTTCTGCATTGCGGGCATGTATGTTTATAGACTGCGGCCATTCGTTAACCTCATCGTCTTGATTGACCAGGGAACCTTTACGCCATGTTTCATTTTCCTATCTTCATTTTTGTGACTATGACGATTTACGAAACTTACCCGTTGAAGTGATGGGTTTTCGTAAAAGTGAGCAGCAAAGTGGCAATAGTGGTCGTGGTGTCCTAGAAAATAAGGGTAGAGATATACATTAGCTGCATTATATCATTCAAAACCAACCCATAACATCTACAAATATCGGCCTCCTTATGCTGAGTGTTTAAAATCAAAAACGGGTTTAATTTGATGGAATTCGTAGACCTAGTAATAAAAGGACCCAAAAACTATCGAAAGGCATGTGTTAGTGGAGTAAGCGAATTAGTAATTAATAGGTAAGACATAGGTTCTCTTTTCGGAATGCTTAGGAAAAAGTTCAACATTTTTTCGAAGTAACAATTTTTTGCAAGTAATGAGTTTTTTTTCTCTCAAGACATCTATTGCTGCTTATTAAACTAAACTAAAACTTAGGTTAAAATTCGATATTCAATTTCTGAATTTCTGATTTATTGGACAATAGCATTGTGTGATTCTTGTGGGGTGTTTTTTATTAGTTTACATGAAGGTTCTATTCGCTCTTGTTGAATTTCTTATTTAAGTCAATGTCTCCATTTTTCGAGTGAAGTCACTCAAAACAAACTATACTTGGAAGGTTAATTGGGTTTTTTTTTCATGTTATTATGAAGTCTCTCTTTTAACTATTTTACCACTCAGATACGTTATGTTAACTGAGAGAATCTATATATATTTTTTTTTTTTCTTAACTATCATCTGTTGTAGGAAAGGTGACGCATTTTTTTATTAGCGGAACTATCGTGCATGTCTTACATGGTACAGTTATAAATTAGCTTGAGCTTTAATAGATTTTTAGGAATTTGTTAGAGAAAAAGCAAACACAAAGTATGTGTAAAATGGCGGAGATCAAAAGCGTCAATCGATCCATATATATATATACATATATATATACATATACATATATACATATACATTTGTATATATATATAAATGTAAATGTATATATGTATATATTTATATATATATACAAATGTATATGTATATATGTATACGTATATATATATATATATAATTATATATATGTATATAATTTCCTTCTTATTTGTTATTTTATTTGAACTGATCTTTCATGAGATTTTATCTTCAAAGTTTCCGACTTTTTAAATTTAATTTAAATGGTTTAGTAGCAAAAAAATACAAAAAAAAATAGACTTTACAAAAATAGGAATTAATTTAATTATAAATCTTTTAGATAATTCCGAAAATAAGAAGACAAGGTGTATAGCACACTTATATACGATAAAATACGAAATTGAAACAAAAACTCCAAAGATATTTAAACCGATTTTAAACCGAATTATAGGCACTCAACGTAATTGTAACTGCGGCATAAGTATAGACGGCAATGACGCTTCACGCATATACCTGACAATACTGCACGTACTGGAGCGACTATAAAGAGCATTTATTTGTGGAATCTCTTTATTATATTAGAGAATCTAATAAATAATGGGCATTATAGTGATCAACATTTATATATTACCATATGCATTGAGGAAAAAGTTCGTGGCGGTTTTTTACCTTTCCTTTAGAGTTCCGTCATTTTATTAACTGGCACTATCAAGGCATTTAAAAGGTCTATATATAACTAAAAAAAGAGACACAAATTTTAAATCAGTCGAAGCAGAGACCAAAATTTTTAAAAATTTCATTCCCTTTCACAACGCGATAATGTTTCGATGGTTTGTGAAGAAATTCGTAGTTTTTACGGTGCAGATTACTAAGAAGGCTTTAACAAGAAGAGACTTTAACTAAGAAGAGTTTAAGATTTAAATCATCTACCAATCATAGTAGCAGGTCTTCCTATTAGATTGCTGGGGGTTGCACTGGAAGAAGTTTTTTTTCTCTATGAATTCCCTGATATGTAAGTTACATGGAACCAGATGAAGAATGACCAATTAGTTTACATGGTACTATGAATTAGTAGGCTGGGAAGGAATGATTAGCCGAGCTAGAGCAGACAATGTCAGCGAGATCCACCGATGCATATGCCTGCGGGAAGGGAATGCTAGAATGGCCTTCCGAGATTGTATGGAAGATTCAAAGAAAAAAGGGACTATGGTTGTCTAAAACAATGCTAAAGGCTTTCTAAAATAATTTAAACCGTCACATAGGTCACAGTGTTCACTCAAATCCAAGTCGCATATGTTTCGAAGAGCAAGAGGAATATTCTTCGTCACACGTGGTAAGGAGAACCTTTCGCAATGAGAATAAGCCATGACTGCTGGGGATGGTCCTTTGGGCAGTATTCTAATTGCTATAGTAACTCCAAAAACCCGGGATCTAAAGCTAACTTTAAAAGGGACTTGTTTAATGTCACTTCAAAGAAGTTCACTTTTTGCCAATATAAGAAAAATTTCTGAGTTTTGGCAGAACACACTACGAACTTTTTCCGCCATTTGTTATGAATCATTCATTTGCACATTTATAGATATTTGAGACCAACTGTATTTATTCCTATTATATTAGGCTCAACATCTTTCGAGCATCCATCGTTTTCTTTAAGGACATATAACTGTTGGCACTAATCGGGTTTCTTTAGAATGTTTCGCTGGGACAGATATGACACTTTCGACCAGCTGGTCTCGAAAATTGATAAGGAAACTTTGCGTGTTTAGAGTACAATAGATCCGAGAAAAAAAAACCGAGAACATTCTAGGATGACAAACAAGAGTGCAGAAGTTTCTCAATTGTTCATAACATAAATACTGATTGTTACGAAAACATATAACAAATTTAATATAACGTAATTCAATCTTATATAGAAAATGTAATTAATATAATTCAAACAAGTAGCGCACCTATAAACAAAACAAATGAATAATAAAAAATTCGAGAAGAAATTTAAATAATTTTGATTAATGATGAGATTAGAGTTTTTTGCTTAGCCTAAAGACCAAATAAACTGAAAAAAAAAAGAAAAAGACCTACAAGAAAGGCACTGAAAGATTAAAAGAATAGATATCAAACTAAAATTAGATAAACAAAGGATGAGAAAAGCAAAGAGAAGGTAGGTAAACGACTAAGAACACCAGCTAAATTAATATGTAAATATTTCGGTATGATTCCACGCCGCTAAGCAGCTACTGTTTTATACTAAAGCGGCAATAAAAACGACCACTATTTAGGGAGTTTCTCTTTAGCACATACATATATAAAGACGTACAACTATAAACATATATATATACACACACACACACATACACACACACACGTTAAAACCGTAAAGAATTTATAAGTGCTGTTTATTGTTTACGTACCTAAGGTGTTCATTATTGAGTTCTCCCGCTGGCATAATTTCAGTCAACTTCAGTAATGTTTTCAGAGGCCAGCTATAAGACAAATATATTCGTTGCTTACAGAAAAACCTCATACTTGCATAGGGTTGCCTGTCCGAGACAGCGATTGTAAAAGATGACTATGTGAAAAGGCGACGTCGCCCTCATTATCACACCGTACTTGATGGTCCGTCGTCGTACTGGTTTATTACTACTACACAAATTTGCTATGTAGCCGTTGTTATTGTTATTTTTGTTGTTGTTCATTTCATTCTTATTTAATTTTTACGTAGACCTTGTTAAATTATGAATTTTTGGCGCATTTATGTTAATGACTTTTTGGTGCAAACAACAAAATCTGTATACCTGTGTATAAGCGGAAAAGTTCATGTACAAAAAAAAAAAAAAACAAAATGGGTGATAACATTGATCTTAACAAATAGCTGCTTTTGCAGGTTATTAAAAAATATTCATTAAATTGAAACAGTAACAATTTTAATAAGCAGGTGTTTACGGAAAACAAATTAAATAAATTTATATTAAAATAAGTAAAAACACTATAATGGAACGAAGCCTACCATTAAATGCCCTACATTAGAGTTATTCATATACCTTTTGAAGTAAGGTGATATATGGAAAGTGGATCTGAACCATTTTCAATACTGTTCGTCCTTGGCCCAAAAGAAAATAAGACGGACGGACGGACACACTTAGATTCAGAATCACTGTCTGAATGAACAGGTATAATAGAAAGTGAGTGTGTCTCAAGCCCTTCTGGCTGTTGCACACATCCGCACAAACTTAATATACACTTGGATCACACGTGGTAAAATATTTTAAATTATTTTAAAATATTAAAAATTCGTTTTATGCATTGTTCATTTATAGTAATGCAAAAATGCTCCTCGATTAGATAGAGCCGGAGATTATGTGTAGTGTCAGGTACATTTGCTTGTCCTTTGAAGAATTTTTCATTCACTGGTCTACCTTCTCCGTCAACTCATTGATAGCATCTCTCACTCTATCTATTATCAAGATGCTCAAAATCATTGAATCGCTGCAGCTATTATTTGTAGGTTGCACATAAGGATACAAGACGGACAGATGCCAAGATAAGCTTAAATCGATTCGGAAAGTAATTCTAAATGTATCGGTGTAATTAAAGATGGGTGCTACCCATGTGTACAACTAAAAAAGTTACGTTGACTCTGAGGTTGATTCTTTGATACCTGCTATCTCATGAAAAGTGCAACCTACTACATCTTAGTATTTTGGATATTTTGCTTAGTATGCAAATTATTCGATCAGATCCTTTCTAAACATGTGGGCTAAATTTAAGATCACTATCTGTTAGGGAGTTTGAGCTATCATTGTTTTGCTTGCTGTCGCCTGATCAAACGGACTTATTTATGTAGTGAAGGGTTCGATAATTCTGGTAAGCATTTGTTTCAAGTTTTAAATCAGCATTTGCTTCGAATTGCAAAATAACAGTTTGCTTGCTCATCAGTGGTGCGATCATTAAGAGAGAGCCGTTGTCGTTTTCATTGACTTTTAATAAATTTAAAGCTTTTGATTTTTTCACATCGATTTTTACGATCAGGAATGTTCTTGATCGTCGTCAAATCGTCTCGAAACCTTATATCCATCACAATTTCAATGGCGTTTCTGTTACAAACGCCAACAAGTATCATATCTGCATTCAACTCCAGCTGAAGTGTACAAAAGTGCGCCGTAGCATAATAGTTTCATAATCTCAGCAATTAATTTTTATTTATTTATAATATATAATATATAAAAATTATTTCTTATTGACTATAAAATTACAAAAAAAAAAAAAAAAGTAAAAGTAAATTTTCATTGTTCGCAACGAGCATGCGCACAAACTCGGTAACCAACAGCTGTTCAACGAAACTATTGGTTTTGCTGTAAAGTAAAGAAAATTCTCATGCACACACAAAGACGTAACCGCTCTCTTGCTATCCCTCTTTTAAATGGCAGTCACCAATCTAGCTTTCTCTCTCCTGTTTTCTATCTTTCTCTCTTAATAAAATCAAACTAAGTCTCTGGCAAAATTTTTGCCAGAGATTATGTTATCTGGCAATTGCAAGAAAATGCATGAAAAAAAAATCAAAAAAAAAAAAAAAAAAATAAAGAAGAAATAAGATTTAAGCTTAGATATCACTCTTGGTTTTTATTTCACTTGAAGGCAAAGGCTAGGAAATGTAAAAATACTGATAAGATTTTTCAGGCTCAGACTTCACATCTCACACACAATATTACCCAGGGTATAGTAACGGCTAAAGCCCAACAAAAATCATGATGAGAGTGAGTGTAGGAAACGAAAAACAACAACAATAATACGCTAAACAACAGCAACAACATTTTTTGATTAAAAAATGATGATAACATAACAAAAAACCCCATCTCTAGTCTGAATGTATGAATGTATGTATTACGTATAAATGTGGGATATATCTAAATCTATATAAATATTTATATTATATATATATATATATATATATGTATATATATATATATGTAGATATATCTATAAATGTATATGTGTGGGTTGGTTCGCTTGCTAGCTGGCTGACTATCTGGCTGGTTGGATGACTGGTTACTGTTGTATGCATACACATATAAATATATACGATATATGCATGATGTTCATATATTTGTGCATTCTACACCAAAAATTGTTAGTCAGCACAAACACATTGAGAGTGAGAGATACAGATACAATTAAACAGAACTGTGTTATCACAACGCAATAATCAGAATTCCATTAGCTGGCAAAGTATTCCAAATATCAACGTATGGGTTATTCCAATATCTGAAACTCAATATGTTCACTAATCTTTTAGTAGGCTTGAGACGAATTTTTATTTTCTCAATTTGTTTCACAATTATTTTTATCATCACATATATTATATAAAGAATGATAACCAAAAGTGCCTTGAAACTTAAAACCTGGGACTTAAACTTCGTAGTAACATTATCTTGTTAAAACCGACGATTTTTTTTTTTATAACCTACACCACTTGTGGTGCAAGGGTATATTAACTTTGTGTAACACCCGGAACGACTTGACATAGACCCTCCCTTTTTTATGCAGATCGATACGGCGTCTCATTTTGCACCGATCTAAGCTTGTCTGGCCGTCTGCCTGCCTTGTTTACGTGTGGTCGACCTACAAGTCGCAATTTCTGAAGTACTTTGATAAAATCTATTTCGGGTCAAAAACGAACGAAGTGGTTGAAATCGGGCCACTTTTTCCGGCCATTCCTCATATAAAGTCCTTATATGAACAAGTGTACTAAACGAAGTGATGTGGGCTGCATCCCACCATAACGTTTCACTTAGCTTTACGTAAATATGTTCAAAAAATCCCTTGATTTAGTTTTAGATAGAGAATTTTAGCCAAAAAGGAAATGTAAAAAATTGTACTTTTTGAAATTATCTGAACGACTGTGCAATAATCCGTAAAAGACTTCTTACAAAACACGTGACCGCCAGTTAGCATTACCCTTAAGTTAAAGCGAAACCGAAAAGATCTCTTTATCACGTATTTCTCTCTCTCTCGCTCTCTTTATCAGATCCCTTTATCACGTATTATATAATTTATGAATTAATAATTTATAATGCCATATAAATATAATATAAATACAATTCACGAAATAAAAATTTATCTATTAAATCCCATTGATTTGATTCATTCCCCAACAAATTGGGTATCAACCGATGTTACTTTAATTTTATCAAGCTGAATAACTTTAGAGCAAAGGTCTGTTAAAGATCTTTTCTTTTCATAGATCTTGCGGTTTTTTTTTTAATTTTAAAAATATGACCAGATGGTAATACAATTGTGAGTTCATTGCAACGACGTCATAAGCCGCATAACTTTCCATAAATCTAATCGAATAAATAAGAATTGCGACTACCAGTCAGCCTTGGCGGATTAAAGACCACAACTATAACGACAAATCAGTCGGTTAAGTCATAGCACTTAACGATTGATTGGCGGCCACTCCCTATCCTTCCCCGTCTTTCCTCAATTCCATGCCATGCTACAGGCGTAGATGACTAAGTGATTGACCGTACCACAGATTATAAAGAAAAAAAAAAAACAACAACAAAAAAACTTTGAAAAACAAAAACGTGCTTTTAACGAAACTTGGACGTGCAGCAAGTTTCATTGCTCAGTACATTTTTACTGTTGAAAAACAATTTATTACATTTTTAGACATAAATACGCAGCACTTTGTTAGGTCTCTGAAGCGCACTGTGCGTGGTTAAAAACATTTGACAAAGCTAATGGAAGCGAACAATACATATACAAAATAAGTAAAAACATTACAGTGGGCTATGGCTTATCATTTAACACCCAAGATTACATGACTTGATATACTTATTTATATAACGACTTTTCAAAGTAAGCCATTATAACGGAAATAATGGGAAAAGCCAAAAGGTCGCAACCGAAAAGCTTTCAATAGCGTTCGTCCTTGGATCGAAGCGCGTTAGCATACCGAATTTTGTCAAAAATTACTGGTTTTAGGTTAAACACCAGAAAGTGAGGCGGACAGACAGACAAACATGCGTAGATCGATTTAGAAGGGGATTTTGAATATCTATGTAATAGAAGTTGGGTCTATTTCAAGCCCCTTTTGGATGTTGCATACAACTGCACAAACTGAATGTATCTTTGGACCACAAGTGAAGTAGGGTATAAAAATTTTGTTGAAATATAAAAAACAAATCTGTGATAAACTTTTAAAAAGCTTTGAAGTGCAGTTCATTTTTGCATTTTTTTGGTAGCGATTAGAGGACTTAATAAAAAAATCTGTGTGACCTGGGCTGACTCCTCAATCTTGAATTATTTTAATTTTCTTTGAGAGACCGAAGAGACTCGAGAATTCGTTTTATGCATTTGTTCATCGCTCAATGATATTGAGAGAGAAGTCCAATGTTATCCAAACTACATCTGTTTATCTATCCTTTTACACTTTAGTTCCTAGGACAAGGCACCGCTAACATCTCTCTCAGCTCCGTCCATTATCAAAGTTCTCGAAATCGTAGAATAATTCGATGAAGTTAGTAGTCGTCTATAAAATATTTATGTTTCAACAGTTAATGGCATATGCAAGCACCCATATTCATTGGCGAGCTAACACTTATCATACAATAATATCGCGCTCCCGCACACCATACATTCATACATAAACACATATAAATAGTAGGTATGTATACATATTTATTCAATGTATACTGCATTAGAGGAGAATATTGTTAAGTTTTAGATTAACTCAATTCAAAACTCAAAATGTTGAAATGTTGCGATATGACTGATGAATGTAGCTACAAACGTATACAAATACAAAACGTAACGCATACATATAGAAAACATGCAACTCTTCATAGTCTCAAAGTGTATTAAATTTCTATACCTACAGCTAAAACTTACAATATATATATATATATATATATATATATGTTACATTTATATGTTATATATATATATATATATAGGTACAAATGGAAAGATGTGCACAAAAGTTGAATGCTTGTGTGTGCGTTCGCTGTATATCCGTTTTGTGTGCTATTAAATTCAAACTTCTGCTAGAGTGCCGCTGATGTCGCTGCTTGGTTTGTTTGTTTGTTTGTTGGTTGGTTGGCTGGCTGGCTGGCTGGCTGGCTGGCTGGCTGGCTCGTTTGGCTGGATTGATGTTATCTAAGACTGGGCTGCAAGCTTATCAATGCTTTATCAGTTTTTGTTTCGAAACGAATGAAACAACAACATCTACAACAACGAACAGTAACAAGCAAACAAACGAATCAAGTAAATATTGACTAAGCGAGTGTAGGAGCCAAATTACTATGAGATACTGGCTCTCTCTCACATTCTCACGAAGGAAGGAAACGAAAGTGGATATAGCTTTAAGACACTAAGGAGAATGCATCAGTTCCTGCCTGACTAGTTATTTGATAAAGATGAAAGCAAAAAAAAAAAAAAAAAAAACTAAGGATTATGAAACATAACAAACATATCTAATTACTATCTAATCTGGAAAAATAAGAAAATTTTTTTTTATTTCTTATAAAATATTGAAAAGAAGAGAACTCTAATGTTTAATATATGATTTAACGTCTATTATAAAATATAATACAATTCAATGATTAACTAGTGTAGACAGGCTGATTGACGGAGTGGCTTAGTGAATTAACTTAACGTATAACTAAGTGTATGACTAACTCTCATGGCAGGCACAGACACGCGCACACACATGTATGTATATATATGTACGCATAAAATGACGACGACGACGACGACGACGACGAACGATGGGAAGCAATAATGAAAACAAAAACACAATATACGTCAAGATAAAGATACTCTAAACACATTCAAACATATCTATATAAAATATATATATATATACATACACACACACACACACACACACTGTCTCTCTCGCATTATCATACAAATATCAGCTGTTTGTATACAGCAACAACAACAACAACAACAAAAACAACAACAAAAAGAATGGCAAGCAAACTGAAATGAAAAATCAACATGCGCTCCGTTTTCTCGTATCTTTATATCTGGCAGTAAAAATTTCATTACTTACCGCTCATTCGGTTTTCAGTTTACTACCGAACGTGAAGCAGGCAACATGGTTACTTATTCAACCATACTATATATTATACGAATTCTTCTATAAGAGAATATTTATTTAAAAATAAAAAAATATAAAGAAAAACTGCACAAAAACAAAAAGGGATAAATAAAATACAATAAATGAAAAGTTTTTCAAAGAAATTCGTTTTTTTTTTTTCGTTTATTAAAAAGAAAAAAAGTTGATTGGTATAAGAAGTATAAACTAACTAACTGACTTTCAATGATGTGTAAGAAAAGTTTTTTGTTTTTTTGGGCCTCTGATGTTTATCGGAAATTGTGAATGATGGAAATGTTAAAAAAGCCAGCAAATTAATATCAATTTACCGTTATAACGCGCTTAATTATAATTAAACAAACAAACGCATAAACATGCATGTTTATCGCATTCGATTTATCTTTCACTTATGTATATGTATACACACACATGTACGCACATTTATATATTTATTGCATATTTGATGTTAACAATCACAAGGCAATAAAGTGTGTGAGTGAAAATTAAAAACAAAAAAAAAAAGCGGAGAATAACAACAACAACAACAAAACTTGACTAATCCAACCAATATCAGTGTTGTTCAAGCGATAAGCAAAAGAGGAAAAAAGCAAACAACACCGACAACAACAACTACAACAAACACAAATTTATTATAAAAGTTTCATAATGTTCGGTAATTTGAATAATTTATTAAATTTTTATATTATTTTTATGAATTTCTTTCTTCTCATAAATATTAAAGATATTTACTTAAACATAAATTTCTACACCCGTCATCAAAAGGTTGTGGTATTAACACTAGGATGTGATCGTTTACCCAAGCAATTCGAAACGATTCGCTTTGAAAGCAACATAAGAGATCTTATGACTAAATCATCCTGCTGAACCGCTCTTCCGATCTTCAGTGTATCAGTGATGTCAACCTGGCATCTTAAATGTAGTGAAACTTAAATAAAAATTCTGCGTCTTAGCTTGAAATGGTCATTACCCTGCTCACCCAAAAATACGCCCACACAAACTAGCAACTAAAAAGTCTTTCAATACGTAGTTATTTTCATTTATTTAATTTATCTTTTATTATCAGAAATTCTAAAAACCGTGAGTAATATGAATCAATTTCGCCACAAAGACCATTAACAACTAAATTCTCAGTTAATTAATAAATCAGTCGCATTGCTATTAATGAACCAAATAAAAAAAAATAAAAAAACTTTGTAGCGAGCCACGGCCCATCATTCCTACCGTATACCCCTACAGTTATTCAGTCAACTACTTTTCAAAAAAAGCATTATATGAAAAGTCGTTGAAGAAACGATGCATACGAAACCATTGTCAATAGCGTACGTCCTTGGAACAAAACACGTTAGTATCCCAAATTTCATCAAAATAGCTCAAAAATTGCTGCCTGCAGGTTAAACATAACGAAGCAAGACGGACGGACAGATGGACGGATAAAGTTAAATCGATCCAGAAAGTAATCAGCAGAATAAAAGGTGGATCTGTTGCATATAATCGCGCAAACTTAAACTCCTACATATCACAAGTGATGTAGGGTATATGAATAGCGAAAAAATCTTAAAAACGTTATATTTCAAGAACTGTAAGCCACATATCGCCTTTCATA
>CCAG010003063.1:0-54138 GCA_001077435.1 Glossina morsitans morsitans
TTTACACTATATTTTCTGGCCATTTGATCGTTTACATCTACACCGAATTTTGTGCTGTTGTAAAATCTAATTGTCTCTGGTATACGGGTGGCATTTTTTCAATTTCAACGGATGAATGCATTGAACTAAGTATCAATACTTTTTTATTGGGTTTAGCTTTATAGATTGTAAGAATAAAATCTTTCGATTTGTATAATATTGTTGAGAAGCGTACCATACTATCCTTTGCCTGTCTCGCTAATTTTGGCAGCTCTCTTCTATTTCTTCGGATAGTTCCAACAAGCGTCGTTCTTTTTGCTAGAAGTTTACTCGCTAGTGACGCACTTGTAAAAAAATTGTCAACTGTTATATTTCTCCCTTGGCCCGTATATGGTTCTGCTAATTTCAAAGTTACAAACACTCCAAGTGGGATTGATGATTGTCTCCCTTCATCTTTTCCCAAATATGGAAAGCCGTTTACTATATATTTACTACTTACATCGGAAGCTAACCACAATTTTATGCCAAATTTGTCCGGTTTGTTGGGCATGTATTGAATAAGTCTACAACGTGCTTTTGTAGGGAACAATTGTTCATCTATAGCAAGATATGCTCCTGGTTTATAACAGTTTTGACTGTTTTCGATAAATTTATAGCAAACTTCAGAAATCAATGCGAACTTATCGTTTTGTAAGCGTTGGCTTCGTTGATTTTTGTTGTCAAATCGAATAAATCTCATGATTTCTGCCAAGTCATTTCGACTCATAGTTATCGAGAAAAATGACGGACCCCATTTCGTGTTCCATAAATATGATAAATTCATATTTTTAGCCTCAAATGCGCCGCGTGCATATAGAAGTCCAATAAATTCATATAATTTTGCGATAGATAAATTCCATTTCGTTTTCAACACTCGGAATGCCTCTAATTCCGTATACTCGCTTACATGTTCACTCATTTTATGATCAATAATCAAAGAAAATGCTGATATAACTCTGCCCTTCATAATATTTCGTTTAGCGTATCCTGTCGGTCCTGACACTGATTGTAAATCATACCACAAAATATTGTTGGCTCTGTTGCAATTGTCGAAACTATCACTTATACCACGTAATAATTTTTATTATAATATAATTATAATTTCTATTATACACTGAAATTTTGATGCTCTCTGTTCGTATCGCAAGATCGTACTGTCGTACAAAAAACGCTAATGCCTTTGTTCCAATAACAACGAAAACGCCATGCATGGATTCTAACCGCACATTTGTCTACAATGTGGACACATTGAGTAGATTGTGGACTGTCTACAATTCCATTGTAGACTCGTAAAACAATTCCAAGAATGCGATTATCGAAGAATATAGTCGTAAATAACATAAATTTTTCAGACGGTCAAATGACCGTTCGTGGTAGACTAGACATGGTATAATTTGTTTGCGGAAAATACACAATAAAAAAACTTGTAAATATTGAAAAATCGGTTGTATGTATATTTTAGGAAAACTCAATAAGCTACATGATGATATAGTAACGTTGTATACGAAAAATTTTAAACGAAATTTTAAAAACGGTCCTTTGACCGCGCATGGTAGGTTTAGTGTTAAGCAAATATTAAACGCGTGCAATTTCAATGTTGACAAGACATTTCACGCACACGAACATATATGTAAACACAACAGTAACGTAAGAAAAACTCATACACAAGCAGCATAAGATAAATGAGAATAAAATATTTCGCATAACTAAAAACTAATGAAGACGACAAATAAAGCGATGACGGTATTATAAGAAGTTAATATTCTTAAGCAGTCTCTGATTTAAGATACATTTCCGATAGCAGTGCGAGGAAAAGCAACAATTTTTTTGCCAATTTCTATGCTGAATTCAGTAAGAATTCAATAAATGCAATCAGTTGCTGGAAGAAATAAATGAAATCTTTTTGTTTTGTTTCTCGTAAGACTTTTTTGCATAAACCATTACTTTTGCTGAGTATTGAAGATTGAATACATTGTTGTTTATTACCATCGAACATGATTTTCGAACGCTTTCGCTTTTTTGTTGTGAGATAGATTGTTCCAGCACACGATATAGTGACACGACGGATAACAAAAACGTTTTGTTAATTTCATTTTATCTGAAAGTGTGTTTGTTAACTTCTTTCTGTTCGTGCGACGGGGAATAATATTTTTTCTGAATTTTTCAAAGACTTTAGTAGAATTAAAATTTTATAGTTATAGCCACTAAAAATATCAAGTTTCTTAACCAAACTTAAATAGTTGTGCATAGTATGTATACATGATGTATTATATATCGTGATCTATTTATATTGTTTATCTCAAATGTTCAAACCGTAAGTAATATAAGACACAGACTACGAAGGAACATTGAATTGACTTGAGTTGAAATTCAATTCAACTGAGCTCAAATTCAATTCAGTTGAAACGAACTGTATTACATGAAGTGTGATTGAATTCTATTGCGTCTTAGAAAAAGCGAGAGCAGTTATCGAAACTATCTAACTTAAAACTTACTTGCAAACTATGGTTGGGTATCCACAATTGCTCTGTGTCCATTGCCAAATGGTCCGAAATTGAGAGGGTAAACTTTGACGATTCAGCAACAACCCCAGTGTACATTTTTCACAAAAAAAATTTCTCTCTCCTTTATTGGTTTAATGGAAGCAACGAACCTTCTGAAATACGTGGACAAAAAATCATAGCCTAAAGGAAGCTTTTTTCCTTAAGATTGCAGATTTCTCTAAAAGCGGCCCAAAAACACTATAAATGAGTTAAATAAACAATTGAACGAAGGTTATACAAATAACGTTAATTTCCAACACCTTTAAGACACTAAAAGCCGGCTTGAGGCAGTATTTATGTTAACTTAAAAGCGTTCCTCAACAAAAATCGGTCAGTGCAATTTCATTGGGACGATCGTTAAGTAGGCATGATTCGATGCTCCTGTTTTTACTGCCAGTTCGCAGCACGTGAAGCGTAACACGAGCCTAGCTTCGTTTGACAAATGGAGCAACAGAAATCTGCGTGGAAAATAATTCAATATATTAGGATATATGTAAACTATCTATTACCACAAAGCAAGTAAAAACACAACAGGGGGCATGGCCCATCATTCACTTAAAACAATTATCAATTGTATTTGTGTAAATTGTCCCACCCGATTGTCCACTTTCGATTGTCGGTGGTCCAAAACATGCCCAAATTTCGTCAAATTAGACGGGCAGACAGACAGACAAACTTCAACCTCTTCGGAAGGTTAATCTGATCGGTATAATAAAAGGTGGTCTATCTCCAATCCTTCCGCAAAAGCTTAACATACCCCAGTACCATAAGAGGTATTCAACGCAGTCTTTTTCAAAATGGCAGCATAGCTCCAACAATCTTCACACTTTCCATTCGATTATCTACAAGGTCGTACAAATAACATTTCCTTCACGTGTTTGTTGAAATATTTGGATTTTTGATTAATTAATTCAGGCATTATTGGATAACAAGAGATTGTTTTTTGTCAAAAAGTAGTATTTCTCATTCACATACTCTCTCATAAATCAATATTTTCGTAGCCGTGTACGTACCTCTCTAGTTATAGTCATGTAGATTGAATAATTTGCTTTCTTTTTAATTAAAATTTTTGTTTTGAATGATTTTTTTTACGCTGCTTACCGCGATGCTCCTTAAATTAAAGGTACTTCCCGACTACGGCTCCAGTGTTGCCATTTTTGAACATTTCTTAATAATAATTTTTATTCTTATAAATTTCCTCGAATATTGTTATTCCATTACATTTCCTTTGGGTTGTTACCAAAGTTGTAGCCCTTAGGAGAAACTGTGTAGGCACGACACGAGGTCACATAGATATTTAGCCGTCTATCAAAACGTGAATAAGCTTGGTCGATTATACTATATGGATCTGCTAGTCCTAACTTTCATTTTCGCAAAACTACATCTGCGATTCTTTTAGGCGCACCCCTATCTTACGAGAACGGAATTATCGCGTCGTCGGCATAATTCCATTAGATTATCGATGTTTTCTGATTTTATTATCCGGTGTTTTTTTTTTACATCATTTTTCATTATTCATACTTTTAAGCAAAATTTCATAATAACAGTGTATAAAAACACTGTCTTTATGCGTAGATACATAAACGTGCCAGTTTTAGGGTAAACTGACACCCATCGCAGAATTGCGATTCTCAACATCCCTTTAAAGTGATAATAAGTGAGCGGTAACGGATTCGTTGAAAATCGACTACAGCAGATTAGACGGTTTCCTATTAAAACTAGTGCATTGCACAAACACACTGGAGAGTAAATATTGCTTTGGAACTCAAAATAAAGTTTACACGCGTAGCTTAGGAGAAGCAAGGCGTTGATAAGTTGCTGTGTACACAATTTTTAAAACAATATATCGCAAGATTCATGTGTATGTCGCGAACATATACGGATGCCTTCTAACACACATGTGATTATGTGAACGTATTTGTGTCGTGCGGCTGTAGGTAAGTGTTTATAAAATATTTCGTAGTCTCTCTTCAATTTGTTTACTTTGACTCGTCAAATCGTGCAGTTGGTTATAATACAATAATGAAATTTAAAAAAAAAAAAATAAAAATTTACATATAATAAATATCATGTAAAAACTGTTCTATATAATGGATGAAGAGAGCAGTAACTAGAATTAGCGTGAAAAAAAAATAGTTTTTTATTTACTCTTTTTTTTTTTTTTTTTTTTTTTTTCTTCTACAGTTTCATTAATGTTGTACTGATATTGTGGAATTAGCAAAATATTAAAATAACCAAAATAAAAACAAGAACAGAAAAATGAAAAATGAAAAAACAAAAAGAATGAAAGGAAAAATAGTTTACAGGCAGACTCGCGACTGCATCGGCAGAGGCAGCATCAACAGCCGCTATGAAAGGACGTCATTGTAACGATTTCATTTGCTAAACCAGCAGCAACCATGAAACAATTGAAACGCACCACATAAACCGCAAAAATTACAATTATAGCATTTATGAAGCATATCTAAGTTGCGAACAAAGTGACGATACAAAGCGAGGGAAAATGGGAGCGAATACTGATTGCCAAACACAGAACGCACTGGAAAACAATGCAAATTATTAAAAGCCGAATAGCATTCATATGCATAAGTACATAAATTTGCATATACATATGCGTAAGTTACATACATACGTGAATCACTTGCCATATACGAATGTTCATAATAAAATCCAGTTTTATGAATGAGTACCTCTTGCTTCACATTCGCATACATTCAACTTACTAATGATTGTTATTATTCATGCAAGAAACAATAATGCATTAGTAACAATTTATTACATTCTATGAATTGCTTAGAAATCCACAACAGTTATAACTGTAATATATATATATATATATATATATATACATAAAAATAAACTATACATGCACATGATTTTATAACTTATTCTTTGTGTTCATTATTTATTTCCTTTGTTTTTTTTTTTTGAGGGGGGAAATAATCTCAGCTAATGTTAACTTGTAACTAAATAAATTCCACGCAACGTTTTTGGTTTGTCTTATATTCTGTCAGTGCCCTAATTAATTATTTACTGTAAATGTATAAAAATATATTATTAGAGCACTTTTACGCTAGTAGCACATATTCAAAAATTCATTCATTAATGAATTTCGAAAATATTTACAAAATAGGAAGTAGAACAAAAAAAGTTACATAACACCTGCATCGAAATTATTGACACCCAGCACTAACCTTTGTGCGGCATTTCATGCTAAGATCCATCATGGAAAGATCCATTTACAGAGCTGCAGTTTCCAAATCGTAACGTATCGTACGCTATGTATTTTTCTATTTTTTGTGCGCTTTGGCCGCACTTGTGCCGGTAATACTTCTATTTAGGATTATCCGTTTTTTAACAGTATAGGTCTTCTAGAACAGCGCGCCATTCTAGTTTGCTTCTTTTCTAGATTAGTAGCTATCTGTTGTATTCGTTATCTTTAACGTTCTTGCATAGCATAAACTGCCATTTAGTAATGGAAGAGTATACGCTTTAACAAAGTTTCGTTATTATTCACATTTGGCAAAATTCGAATCTAGTTACAGTAGTTTAACGCACGTCAGCAATGGTTCGTGGTGAACATATTGGGAAAATGGGGAAAATGTCCATAGACGTAGGAGAAATGAAAAGAGTGTTGCGGATTTATGCGAGATTATTGACGGTGACCCTAACTTATCTCTTGCACAACACAAGCAGAATGAGAAAAAGTGGGAAGAGACTTCTTCAATAACAAACTGTGACATCACGCTTCCTCACTTCTAGAACATCGTGCAAGCAATTATTAACAAGACGACCTATTCAAACTAAACATTATGTGCACGTAACCGGAGAATCGATGGCAGTAATTGTATATAATTAAGAGGCATCATACTAGAAATACAAATACAAACACAAACTAAATAAATTTGCATTAAAAATGCCTATTGTTCAAATTGTGTGTAAACATGGATTTCCGGTTAAGGCCTTTTTGTAACTGTATCCGTCATGACTAATGAAAATTGCTTTAAAAGCGTTCATAAACCTACAGATTTGTATTACAAATGTTATCCCGCTTTGAGTAGGCAGTTTAAGAGACGGATAGAAAGACGGATATACAATAGCGCATGATTTTAATCACTAACCCGTTATATATATATATTTTACCCAGTGCTGCAAAAATCCTCTGTTTCTTTGCCGGTAATAAAAAATAGCGCGAAATTTCCCCAATGCTTGTTATCGGAATTTGCATCCTTAGCTTAAAAAAATGTTAATTGCGTGTTTGTTATTTGGCACACAAAATGCAAATCGCTTTTATGTCGTTTCGCTTCGCCAACAATAACACCAACGACTGTTGGCAATATCTACGCGCAAACGGCGTTTTAATATTTTTCAATCCTAAGCATCTACTTGAATAATTGCTATTTCGAATATCTTCATCCGATATTGATGCGCTTCGCATTGCATCGTTAACATTATGATAATCGTAATCATCAATATTAGCATTTTCTGCATACCCATGAAAGTTGCGTCGAATATTCAATGTGAGATTAGCTGCAATTAAAGCAAACGTGTTGTAATGCAACGCGAATTTTCGCACAATCGGCTACATAGGAAGGTGTTAAATATTAAAATGCTTGAGTCGGTTAACTATGAAAGAGGTGTGTATACACACGAGAAAAGTTTAATTACCACGTCCTAAATTTTGTAAAATTTTAAATCGTCAACTTATTTTCAGCAATTCATTATTCATTTAAGTCTGGAAGCTTTACGGGCGAACTCATAATGCTCGTTCAAAGGTTACATCCTTCGGTCATGCTAAGTATATTGTAAATTTTACAAATAAGCGCAGAGGACAAACAGACAGATAAATAAACATTGCATTTGAAATTACATACAAAAACATTAGATGATTAATTTTGACGTAGAAGCGTATGATTCTTTTCATATAGAAATCTACCAAACAAATCACTCAACAAGTTTGTATAGATGTTGCCACTTTTGGTGGATCCGCAGAGTTTTTACATTCACTTCAAACGACCACTAGTTTACAACTTACAGTCGTTTCAGTAACGCTACTTTGGTTTTTGCAAAGCAACGGAAATAAATTTTATATGCAGCGTATGGAGTCGTCAATAGTCCTCCTGCATCGTACTTATTGAGTAGATGTGTGTGTGTGTGTGTATATATATATATAGCAAATAGCAAAAAAATATTCAAAGGGAAACATTAACAATTATGGTCCTGGTGGCCCCTACAATTTCACCAAAACGTTATAGGGCTCATTCGATTCGTTTGTTTTTTCATTGTTTACAACGCATACTTTAATTCTCTCTTTTTCGTCCGCAATCAAATAAGCAAATCAAAGTACAAAAATGCTACATCATCGATCTATCGATATTCTGTTACAAAAGCCGAGAGATAAAGTCATGCTTGCCAAGTAATTTTCTGGAAATTGCGTTTTTTGGAATTTTTGATATTTTTTGTATAAGGAAATCGCAAATTGCGGCTTGGCTAATAAATAGCCCTCGTTTATACTTATAAAAGGGTTCACGTTAGTGGAGATTTCTTACGTGCAGCAGGAACGTAAAGTGCTCCTGCAAGTGATTAAAGGAAATATCTTAAAAAGTAAACGCTTTGCAAAAGCGAATACATTTAGAACAGAAAATCAAAGTTCATCATAATTCACGTATGTAAACACACATATCATGATAATGACCATCTGTTTAAGGCCTTATAGATTTTACTTCGGATAATCACTTGCTGAGCGCAGCATCCAAAGGGTTCGTTCTCCCAGAGGCATTTACACTTCTCGACAAAGGCGGATATATCCAAAACGAAAGAGGAGTTCGTTCTTCTTCTATCTTCTTTGATCATCTATGTAGACGGCAGCCGATGAATCTATTGAGTTTGTTCTATTCAATACAAATAATAATCGCCTCGACCACAATACATCGGAAAAAGATCCTCAAGATTGGTGTCCTTGACACCAAAAGAATTCTGATGGCTTGCTTATTAGGTAATACCCTATTGATTGTTCTTTTTATCCTAATCCGAAAATAATGGTGTTTTTCTTTCCTTTTTGCCATTGTTATCATGTTTTCATTCATATTATGTTAAAAATTGTAAAATCTTTACAGATCAAGTCAAGTATAATGTCTAGAAGACTCACTAATACAAGTTTAGTATACCAGAGAGTTCTCTTAAGGGACAGTGGCATTATGTACTATTGTTTATTGTAGTCTAAGGCTGAATGTGAATTTCTCAGTAGTAAACAACAAAAAAAAGGGCCAGAAACGTCGATTTATGCACTGTTTTGCTCTACGTAAAGAATTGTGTTACAATAACTGAAATTTGACATCAACTGGGAATCCTTATGAAGCTCCAATTACAACTTTGGTAATAAATGGGAATCAAGCGATATTTTAAACGAATAAAATTTATAGTCGTCTGGGAACAAAGTAATTTCGGTACTTTTTGTTTGTCATGTAAAACTGACTTTTTCCTAAGAAAAAAACTCAGGTCATCGTAATTGCAAAGAAAGGGATAAACTGTCATAATCGTAATTCGTTTTATCCAAGGACCTTTTGCCACACTTCTGGCAATGAGGTTTCGTTGTATAGAAGTCGATGCTTTAATAATACGATAGTATCTTAATTAATCTTCCTTATGTTGAGCCCAAATATGGAGGTACTTAGCAAATCTAAGACCTCTTCAAGATATCCTTTCTTATGATTTTCACTTCATTTCACGCTTCTCCAAAAACCTCGCTCTCAAAGATCGGAAGACTTCAATAAAATTGAAATGTGATATCGAGTCTTACACTACATACAGTTTTTCGTATTTGTCACTTGCTGGAGAGATCGGAAACTTTGCGAAAAAATAAAGGAACGCTAATAATGACTGATAAAAGTCATTGGAACGAAAAGTCGGGTGGTTGCACGTAGCTTAAGATGGGTCTTGCCTAACCAATAAAGTCAATATAGGAAATAAAAAATGTACGGACTTGTTAATTAGTTCTGGCTGTTTTTCGCATAAAGTATTTACGCGATAAATTGTGTTGGCAAGTTTGCCATCAACATTTACCACTGATGGTAGTTTTTAGACGATAGCGCATAAAAATGTCCTTTTTTCGAGATATCTCTCCCGCGTCCATGTTTAAGGCGGAAGGCAAGCTTCAGGCTGAGAAAAATATACAAAAAATGTTATATTTATTTATCTCATTTCATTGCTTTTCATAACAAAATCTATTGTATACACAGCCGATCTAAAATCTACTTAACAGGAAGCATCCAAGGCATAAAAAATTGTAAAGTTATTACCCAGAAAAAGCATAGTAATTGAATAACACAGAGCAGTAGCGACAGCAACAGTGATAACAATAATTATAAACTTTTGTAATATAAACTAACAAGTAGGAAACTCATATTTTGCTTTGACCGCAAATCCTGCACCCACCATCATTACCCTAGAAAACAGACTGTAAAAAGCGAAATTGATATTCTATATATAGTAAGGGGGACGTGGCCGATTTTTTCCATTTCACACGTAGAATATACGTCAAATTTGTATGTGTAATGAGAGAACCCCCAACTTATTTCGTCCTTCAAAACGAGGCCTTTTTAGTTTATGCAGCACTTTAGGTCTGGCCTTTGCCATCTTTGGCCCATTTGCAACAAGGATCTGCGTGCAGTAACTTCCTGTGCTAAATTCGAAAACGAAAATTACATTTTTGCGACTAGGAGATGAGTTCTCACAGATATGACACAGATGAACGGACGCACAAACAACAGTAGATCGATTCACGAGTTGACGCTAATCAAACATATATGTATACTTTGTATGGTGTTTGAGGCTTCCTTCCAATTTTTCCGTGCATTTTAACAAATAGAATACTTCTTCATCAGTAGTAGGCAGTAGGTATATAAGAAGTATCGTAAAGGCCAAACTACAACAAGAATAACGACAACAAGATGCTGTTTTTATCTCGTTAAATAAACCAGCAAACAGGTCTGTAAAGAGTGCGAAAAGAACTAAACAGCTGGCAATTTCTTCGGCATTGCTGTCGGTAAATTAACGGGCTTCACTTTGTTTTCATAACGAGATAGAAGCGGGCTGAGGTAGCTAATCTTACATCCGGATTGGTGTGAAATATTTAAACTTTGATCGAAGCAAACACCTGAAGTGACATGTACGCACATGCAGGTCTTTGAATTTTCTCAATCGTCATTTTATGTTAATCGTTCAGTTACTATTACGTACTAGTTTATCAATTGTTTGGCTGCCTTTTTTCAAAGTGTGTGTTTCTTCTTTTGCTCGCTTTGTGGAAATTTCAAGCTAATTTCACCTAGGGGTGGTTTAAGGATTTCAAAGTGATGTTTGCTTGGTAAGGCTATCTAAAAAATATTGAGCAAAGGAATACTTAGTTAATTAACATTAGTCTCTGTACGAATATGGAAAATAAATGCCAGAAATATGATGAAATTTTTAAGATTTTTAAAATTGAGCAATTTTTAGGTTACCAAATACCTTTGTTCTAATCCACATCCTTGGCGAAATAAACTAAGCCCATCTCTTTCTATGTTGTTTTCTTTTATAGAAAAAAGAAAAAAATGTAGCTTTTGCTTTTGCTAATAAAACAGTAATAAACATGAAAGCATATGGACGCTACCGATGGCATTATCAATCTTGTTTATGGCTTAGATTATGGTATGAGTATTGCTATGAGATTTGCTAACCAGCGCGAATATATATCTTATGGGCATTGTGAAGGCAGCTATAAGAAAGAAAAACTCATCTAATTATTTATGACAAGACATAATGTACAAGAGAGATAATATAAAAAATGAATTATTCATACAATGCCGTTAAACACTGGCACGACACAGTGAAGTAGCAAAATTTAACAACAGACTATCAATAGTAACCATGGATGGTGGTGATGATACACACGCTGTAGGGATGATGTGTGCCTATTGACGTGAACTCTTCGACAAAAAGAATCAGCACTAAGCGCACAAACACAATATCCTCGTTTGCTATTCATTTGTGTCCAAAGATTTTGAACAATTTGCAGGTGAAGAGTGAAGAGTGAGTGCAAGCATTTCCTCTAAGCAAAGACACTGAATAAATGATTGAGAAACAAACAGAAGTAATCAAAAATCATGCTGTACAACCAGTTCCAACCATCACTATGGTTGATCGACATAGTCGCTCGTAGGCACTCCGAATAATTCAAATTAGGTTTTTAAAGGACAAAATTCATGTCAACAGACTAATAAGAAGCTTAGCATATCCGTGCTCATGTCTCTGTACGTACGCTCGAATCTGAAGAATATCTGAATGTAGGGGGGTTTTTTTTTTGGCGGTCTTTACTCGGAAGCTCTGCAAAACTTTGTAAGTTTACAAACGCAACAGCACCAACGTTAGTTTTTAAAAAATTTTTTCTTTCCCTATTGCTAGCATACATTCCGTAGGGAAATTTGGTGTTCAGTATACCACAAAATGAGTTGACCGGATATTTGGTGAAAAGAATGAATCCGGCTCTTGACATTGCTTTACAGTATTCATGTTTAACAACTGCTATCACTTTTACTCTCAAACAACAGTAACTACGGAACTGCGTTATTACCAACGCTATCGTCGCCATCATCATCGTCATCATCATGTACATTTCTAAGTGTACACTCAGTAAAAGTAAAATTGTGTTGTTTAGAATTCTGTCGTTTGAGTATTGGTGGCTGCTCGCTTGGCTGCTTTTATCGCATTGTTGTTACTTACAATAAAAGCTCGGATAGATCTTTTTGACAATGATTTGTGTAATGCAAGCAAGCACTTGCACATAAAATCATACATTTGCTTGCATAACACTACCAACCACACTGCCATTAAACCCTCGAAGTTGAGATAAGTCTTCACAATTCATAGGAATGTAAATTTTATCTACATTGCTGACGTTTCCCGCGCTTACTTACGTACTTGATGTGGCCGTTGGTTTGGTCGCTTTAGATGTTTAGAATGTTGGCAAAAGAGTTCGTATCATTTGTCAAATTTGGTAAGTTTTGTGTTGCATTAACGTAATTCTTTCAGAAAAGTTGATGGTCGAAAGTTTATATATATCCTTTCGTCAACACTGGTTACTTTATAAGGGCTATTATTAATGGTTAAATACATTTTATCATGAGCTCCTTTGGGTTAATTTTGTTGAATGCTAAGATAATCGTTACCTAAAGTTTGCCCTTTAACTCTTGATCGCAGCCTACACTTGCTTTGAGCATACACTTGGAATTCTTTACATGAAACAAGTCCTTTAAATGTAATCTTTCGGAAGAAATTCAATAAATAAATTCCTTTCCAAATGTTTGTTATTGTCTGAAGTTATGTCGAGCTATTTCATAAGCAAAAACATCTACATGCACGTGTGTGCGTGCTTAAAATAAAGTTGAATAACTGACCTGCTCAAGTTATTGTTTGTAAACCCGTAAGAAATAGGCGAAGAAAGCAAGTAAAGTCTTTAAATTAAACAGTAATGTTATGGGCACTAAAGAGAATCTGGTCTGCTTGAATAATGTTATTTTACCACGTTTTACAGCAAAGAGCAGAAGTCTGTTTAAATGCATAAGAGAACTGCAAAGTTGTAAGAGAACGGAAAGAGATGCTAATAATATGTTAACTACAGAATGTTAAAATTTAAAGAGAGATGCTGTCGCCTAAAAGAGAAAATTTGAAAGATTTATATTTTTAAAGAATTATTTTCGTCTTTCGCGAAATTGAATAAAAACAATTGTATGTTTTCTTTTTAAACAATTTCTTCTGGTTTTAAATAATTTACTCTTCATACTTTTACGCTTCACCCTGTTATTATAATAAAAATACTCGGTGACCTGCCGTAAAAGTAGATCACAAATATGTCATGTGTAGTCGCCAAATTTATGCTTAATCGTTAGATCGCCAAGAACGCATGAAAAGATGACAAGACCGGCTTTACCGGCACTTGGCAGCAACGTGTGCTTAGTGATCTATCAATGCGTGTGCTGAGAATAAGGCTGCAAGGCCGCTAATGTATTATTCCTCTCTCGTTTAAATGAATTTCTTCAATTTTGACTTATAATAAAAATCAGTTTCGATTTTTCGGAGCCGAGCAAGTCACACATTTTCCAACCTCATTAGCATTTACAAATGCATGTTTCATTATTTTATTCTTTAAATCTCGTGTTTAAGCAGTGTAACTCAGGCGTGAGAATTTTTCGAATGAAATGTCTGGACTATGACAAAAAAAAAAAAGTCAAGACATGAGCGACATCAAAAAGGCATACATGTGGAGGTGTCCATTTGCACGAAATTAGCCCTATTCTCGAACGGTGATAGCTGTTTTAAAAGTCAGTTCTCTAGTCCCAATTTCCGACGGTGGCTGATGAAAAAGCCGCCATTTGGAAGAGGAATTTCGTGTCTGTACTGATTCTTACTAACTCGCATTTTCATCGACAATCGTCAGATTGCCCGATAAATTATCTCAGTCGGCGCTGCGCACGTGCAAAAGCGCTTGAGAATCATCACTTGTTCTCTTTTTTTGCTCATCTTGCTTGGCATTCACTTTGCCAAGACCTTTCTGAGCTTGAGACATATATTGACAATCTTTTGCAGATATGTTGTTAATCCGTAAAGCCTAACGAAGGAGGTGAAATGATATTGTCCGACCAGCAGTTAACGATAGCTTTCGATAGCGTTGGATTAATTCGATTCTATCTTTTGCTACGACAACATACCGATCACTGTACCACTTTGTTTGAAATAATGATGGCAAGAGTTTATAGATAGCGGCGTGATGTGTACAGCAATCACTGCCCTATGTAACATTCAGCTTGCGTGGCGTTTCCATCTATTTTAGCGGATTATCGAATGTTAATAGGAATTATTTTGGAGTATCTTTGAAAAAAATTTTTCGATTTATGTGCGATGAAGGCGTTCACTTGCAAGCTTATGTATGAAAGCAAAAGAAGAGAAAACTGTCATTTGCCACAAATTTTTCCCGCTGGGGGCTTGTCATCCAATCTATGCCATTGGGAAATTTAGTGATGGCTTTGCGCGCTGAATATATTAACAACGCATTAGTTAACATATGTATATTGTGTTAGAATGTTTGTCACATCTGTTAGTACATTTATTAACCTCAGTGAAAGCAAAAGAAAAAAATAAAATAATAATAACAATTATGATAATAATGAGAACAATAATGTTCAGAAGAAACTTAAAAATATTTTTGTATACGAAATTTGAAAGCTGAGCCGTTTATAGTCATGAATCCGCACTACAAAACCAGATGTTTTGGTTATTCACATACAATACAAGAACGGACATCCTTTCAAAAATCTATTTTTTACTTTATTTTCTGAAAGCTATCTTTTCACTTGAAGCCTATCTTCTACTCGATGGATATATAAACAGACAAAATTTTTGTATTTACGGAGCGAAAAATCCCCATTTTCCTCTTGATGAAGAAATTTGTCCTCAAACAGTTAGTCTTTACTGTGGATTAGGGCAGTTTTTTTTTTTGTTTTAAATGATTGCGAAGAATGTATGTGTGGAGTGACTACAAACATCATGGACTCATCATAACTGAAGTTTTTTAGCTCAAATTGGATGAACTGAATGTAAACGACCTTTGTATTCGGCAAGACGTTGGGCATCTACATGATGTTGTTCTTAATGTACAAGCAGCGCGTTGTAGACTAACTCCTAAGTCATTGGATAGATTACAATCGAGTGCATAATAACGAACGAGACTCAAAGTCACTCGTTCCGAGTTTGTAGATTAAATCTTGGAAACATAGGTCATTATATGCAGTCTGGAAATCCGTCAACCTTACTTGCATGTCCGCCGGTTAGAAAACCATAAAAAGACTGGAACCCAAAATGTGTTAACTAAATCTAGTATTTATATATGAAATGAACATTTTCAACAAATAAAGTTAAAATTAAAAAATTAAAAAAATTATTTTATTTATTTCTCTTCCTACTTCCCAAATATTCCTTTAAAGTTCCGCTGAGATTATCGAGAAAGCCCTTCGTATCGCAAGAAACAAATTTATATATTTTTGTAACGTCAAATAGTCTACTTATGATTTTAGGCATTCACTTCCCTCCTTTCTGGTTAAGTTCGTATCACTGAATTGTGATTCTGAGGATAATATGAGTTTTATTTACAATTCTTAGGAGATGTATTTACAAACTATTTACAGGAAAGTATATTTACAGCACTTTAACTCCCGTTCCGGTCTCGCCTGTCCGAATATTGCAATCCAATTCTCTTGACTCCACTGACTAACCTTTCCGCAAATATTTTGCTTATATGTCCTTGTGCAAGAAAATTTTCAATACCTAACTTTACCGCGGCATTTGTGTTTTAACTCCTTTTCGCTAAATGTATTGCTAACGGTTGTTAGTATTTTCAACAGTCTCCAGCAAACTTGAATCATCAGATATGGGATTTTCGTAATAATCACTTTCTACTTGTGACACTAGAAAAAACGTGGGAGAAAATGACTACTAACCTTCTTATATTAGGAGCCTCTACTCTAACCCTAACCTCTTTGTAATGTGAATTCCTAGCCATCTAAATATTCCCGCCAATGACTTTGCAGACAAATTAAGTAAACTGCCTCTCTCATCTTCGTTGCACATTATGAACAATTTCAATAAAACAATTACTTTAAATCAACAATAATTATGTAACAAAACTTCGCCTTGAACGGTAAAGTTCAACGACTTCACCTTTCCAAATAAGTTATTACAGATTACGTTTCAGGGCGTAGGCAAATCGTTTATCAACATTATACCCACAGTATGCGCCGTCTGCGGTGCAAATGATAATTATTTTCTTCTTCTATTGGATTCTTGTTTCCGCTGTCATGATTCGTGAACTCGCCTCGTCCGTCATTTCAAATCATCGGCAATTCTGTACTTGTTCTATATATTAAGTTCACTAAAACACTTAAACCTGAAACTGTAAGCCTTCTTATGCTTATATACTCTTGGGGAACCGCTTATATATTAAATGGTAGTCAATAATTTGTAAGAGGCTTAAAAGCCTTGTAGATAATCTCGCGTTTCTATTAGTCTTTCTTGCACTTGCTTATTAAACAACTTATGGTTGCGTCATTTTCATAATATTTCTAAATAAAGGTTTGCTTGACAAGCGAACCTTGCAATAGACGAGTTTTGCTCGCTCGTAAAACAGCTCGCAAACGTCGAACAACAAGTTATGGGTTATATTAAGGATAACTACAAATATGAATAATCGAAACGAATCAAAGATCTCATGTTAATTTCTCCGGTAATTCCGGTTGCGTAAACTTTCATAAAGCTAATATGCCCCCTTCCTCAATTGATGCGTATATTGTAAATTGCATTTCAATAACCTTGAGCTGAAACTATTGCACGAATATTAATTTTATTGCATTGCAAAGTTCAGAGGGGATGGACGAAACACTTAAACGGTTTGTCTAATCTTTCAAGATAAGTCTTATGGAAAAGTAGACGCTTTCTTCGTTAAGCACAAATCAGCAAGTGCATGCATATGCACATGCACGCAACATTGAATGAATAAATCGTACGATGAGCCATAAATACGTTGTACAAGTGAGCACACATTCGAATACAGAAATGAGTTTCAATTGAGTTCATTTTCAAAAACTTAGTTACGAGCATATTATATTACTGGTGCGTGTGAATTGCATTAATGTATGCCTGTGTGCATTCGTATATCGTGTATATGGAATAAGTAAAAAAAAACTTTTGCTTTTATAAGTCTAATAATTCAGTGTCCGTACAACATGATGACAGTATGTTTTTCATCAATATGCATGCATTAGTTAAGTAAATAAAATTCTTTTAAGCAAATACGCATAAATACAAAAAAAAAAAATTATGAGATTTGCAATGTTTTAGTATAAACAATACCCAGTTAGTATGCATGTCGCTCTCTATATTTGAAGTGTTGTTTGTCACAAACTATTATAAATGTGAACACAATTTTCGAAAAAGAAAAACTAAAAATTTTCAAACGAACAGGACTAAAAACAACAAATACGCTATTTCTGTTTCCAAACTGTCACCGACAACGACAGCATAAATTCGACAATGCGAGAGACTGACTGACAGTTTTTGCATATATTTTATAACTCAAAACGTTCGGTTCATGGGTGTAGTTGTATTCCTAACAATGAAAACATATGGCTTTTTACAATTTTTTGTGCATCGAAGTGAGCGTGAGTGTGTACGTTAACATAAGAGGCCCGATTTACAATTTGAACCTTTGTTAGTTCGTTTGAATGAATGCCTTGCTCATCGCTTGCCGTCCGCTCGTTGCACCGAAATTGCCCTTTTAAATATTCCTGCATGAGTTATGTGCATAAATTTTGCCTCATCGTACATGATGTACGAGTGCGGTTGTGGTTAAAAAGCAAAACTGAATTGTTTTTCCTTTTCTCATTTTTTTTCTTTTCAATATTTTTGTTGTCTCTGCGTAAAATAATTTCAAATCTTTATTATTAGATTTCATTCAGGTTGTGTCTGTGCGAAAGTAAAAAACCGTAAAAGATTTTAAAGATTTATTTTCACTTTATTTTGTGCACAAAAAATAGATCGTGTCAAGAATAATCGAACACCAGAGATTTTGTTTTTCTGTGCATTGTAGCACTGTGACAGACATCTTTGTCAAATTTCACATCACAACGCATTCCTTTCGATTTTTGTAATGTGTGTGACGAGGTGATTTCTGAATCTGATCATGAAGCGTACTATTACGGTATATGGGACTTGGACTTACGCATACGACCCGAAAACAGCCGATCAATCCAGCGAATATCGCACAATAGGTGACCCAAGATCGAAAACACCGCGCCAGACTCGCTCAAAAATCAAAGTGATCAAAGTTTACAGCTTTCCTCGTTTATCGTGGCGTTGTGCACTATGAATTTCCTTTCGCCGGACCAAACTCTTAACGAGGAATATTGTTCAAGTTTGAGAATTGCTTTGAAGGCACCGAAATAGATTTAAAAAGCAGACAACAAAATTGGTCTTACGGTTAGACCAATGAGATGTTCACTTAAATATTTAGATCAAGCTGTCGTTTGCAACCTATTTTAACGAAATTTGAAGAATGATAAAGTGGAAGTTCATACATGTATAACAATCATGTTCTGAGTAACATGACAGGGACATCACAAGCTTTTGTTTTCTTCATAATTTGACAATGTTTTTTGGTAACAAAGCTGGCATAGGGGACATGTGTTGTTGATTGTGAGAGGTTCTGTCTTTCGAAATGAAAACTCAGTGCACGTTTAGTTGAAAATATCATCTTCAAATCAAGCTTACAGAAAATGTTCTTACTTCACGTTCTGTGTTCTGTGAGTGTCCTGCTTTTGCAGGGCACCAATGCATCCTTGAGAAATGCACTTCTACAATATTGGGTAAAATCCTATACGCGACACATTTCCAATATTCGAAGAATCACCTTCGAAGCGTCTAAAGCTAGGGACCTCTTCAAAATACCTGGAGAACTTAACGTTAGATAAATAAGTTTATTTAAGGGAGTGCGCTAATCATCTAGTCTATCTTAAGAAAGAGGCTGATGGTCCTGCTTGCTAGAGTTTACCGCACTTTTAGTTTTATAATCTTATTGTTTGGATCAACTAACCTGTAAGAATAATAATAGCATTTTTTCGAAAACACTAATTAATATTCTCTACAACCTTTACGCAAAAAATGTACTAAATTTTATTTTTATTTATTTATTCATTACATTATTCACAGGTACAATAAACTCGTATATACGTTGAGCCGAATTAGAAGACCATTGACTCGATTTGTCGAGCGCAGAAGATTGGAGTAACCCACAAAAAAGAAGATATAAGAAATCTGAAAACAAATTTGCAGTCTAGACATTGCCCAGACTTCACCTCAATCTGTATCATCATTTAGCCTTTAAAAAAGATTGTTAAACGGTTTTCACAAATTTGAAGACATCTTGGGAAATTCCCACACGTTCTCGAAGCATTATAGTGGGGCCAGAACATGAACACAACAAAACAGAAATCTATCGAGTATTAGCAGAGAAGATGAAATCGGGTAAAACGGTTTATAGCGAATTAGGATTGTTTGAATTGAATTCCTGCTTTAACTGAGAATGGCTTCCATTAACGTCCATCATTCTCTTCACGCATCTTTCTATTTTCGCTGCTTTGTTTGCCCGAAAATGAATGTAACATAAACTTGTTCTCTTGCACTCATACCACCGTAGGTGTAGATGCTTCAGTGGTTTGCAAAGAACGCACATTTATATTCTGATGGTGTTCGACGGCTCTGCTTCAATTCTGCGGACATAAAAATTGCCAATGGTTTGATCAACTTTAAGAAGAGTTGGGTCAATGCGACGATACGCAAAGGCCGTGAAGAAGCCGGCATTGAAGACAAAAACAATGTTAAGGTTTGCAAACGTTGTTCTTAAAACGGTTTATATATTTTTCGATATGTTGCAGTGGCATTTTATGCTGTCTTTGAAACCGAAGAATTGTGCATTCAAATACGGTAAGCGAATAATTCTGATCCTAGATAGATGCCGTTCAAAGGGCACCACAATTACACGAATTTTAAAGCAAAGAATGCAAGCTTACATAACTTATACAAAACCTTTGCATAACAAAGTGAATTCTTAAAGAAAGTGGGATAGCGAAGAAAGAAGTACGAAAAGTACGCCCGTAACTTAGGGCGTTAGCGAAAATATAAGTGATACAGTTGATGCGTTCATAATCAGTTTCGTTTCGTCAAAAAGCAGCTAAATGAAATTAAATAGCAATGCTTTCTTCAACAAGCATAGTGGGAGACATGGCAGGAGATGACGAAGCCTCGATATATCGCATTTATAAGAGGGCGCTTGCAGATCTAATCTTTCTCTAAAAGGAAGAATTTATCGTCTCGTTATCCAAAATCACGTTTACGCCAAAATAATTAGGATTAGTTCTTGTAAAGGAATTTCGTACTTCTTTTTATGAAAGTTCACATGAAGATGAAAAATATCAATTTTTCTTTTCTCCATTTCTCTATTCTCCTTTTATTCGTCTTTCTTACCTGTCCTAACGAGGAAAAGGAAACACATTATAAACGTAAGAGCTAGGACACAAAAAGACCATAGAGGAAAAGAAATGGAAGTCCAGTGCTCCATAAAAGAGTAGAGCTCTTTACCTTAAATTAACTTAATCTTTAAGATACGAGTTAATGTCCATTATTAGAATGTTCACAATAGAATAATGCATTTTACGCCAAACAGTATCGGTCAGTCCTTTCCTCTGTCGAAGAAAAGAAGAAAACTTGAAGTTAATAAATAATGAACCGCTTAGGAAAGCCAATAATGAAAGCTGCATTCGTCCTTTTTTTTTTGCTTTTTTGTTTTGTCCTGGATAATCCACACAAGACTCTTTCAATTTACTGACCGAACATTGAAACAAAAGCCTGGCTAACTACGGATGCGTTTGAAGCCAATTCCTTCGTCTGTATGTAGCCAAACATGACTATACGTGCCACAAATAATCCTTTCAAGTTGCGTTATCTTGAGATCTGAATCATATGTGTACACATATATCTATTGTACATATACCATTCTCTGTAACTGTCTTCACTTTTTCATATGCACACGCACGCATAAAGGCTTTATGTGCGTGTTCTTGTACATTATGAGTTGAAAAGGCATTAATCTTTCAACTGCACGCACAATTGCATGAACGATGCATACACGCACATACTTGCATTTATAATAATAATCACCACCACCATCACCATCATCAACATCATCCACATCAACAACATCAACATCAACATCAACATCAACATCAACAAAATTATCATCATTATCTGCATTATTCGTAGAGTATTCTTTTTAAATTGCAAGGCGCAATACGTTTATATGTAAGTATAAATCATACTCGAATGTAAGTTGATATCCACGTACGTGTACATTTAAATTAGTTTTTCAACATTTTTATTCATGCATTGTAATACGAGCATGAAATTTTCAGTTATTACTTTTCTTCCCAAATACAAAAAACCAACAGATTACAGAAGACGACAATTAGAAAGCACGAGTCGTTGGTGGTTGGTGGTTTTTGGTGAATTTAATGCATTTTATATGAGTATAGATTTAAGTTGCATTCAAGAACAAAAAATCGACTTGCAGCTAAGCATATGAGGAAACACTCAATATAATGCAATTGCATTATCCTTTTGTTTCTTAGAAACTCGCTCATTTAATTCTCTCTCGATTGACTTGAAAGGGAAACAAGGACGAGAGCTTACTTTTAATGACAAAAGGGAAATGTGTAATAAAAAAGGCAAAATAGGAAAAAGAAGGAAAATATCTATGTATGTATATCATTGGTTACTTTGACAATCGCTTAAACAATTCCTGGAAATGGGAACTTCGGCTTCGGTTAACTAAAACTGTTAACAATAACGTCGAAGAATGAATGCTTGTCCTCTTATAGGTGGCAGATAACAGAATTGCTGGTTGGCATAAATATGAGTTAATACAAACAAAGAAGAAAAGTGAAAGTATGAAGGACAACCGTCCGCTTCAAAAAGTGAATAGTCATGTAAACCTTCAGATGAATTTGATAAAAATTTCTATCGCATTTTGACAAAAAAATGTTGAAATTCTTGCATATTTTCGTATTTCTTTTTAAACTTTCCTAAACGTGTCGCGTGTGTTATCTCTGATGCCTCATGCAAAATGTTGAACACCGCTTAGTAGAATATGAGCACATTTCATTCGACACTAGGTACACAGATAGTCTACAAACGCTCAATAAAAGTGTAGAAGTAGAGCACACCTTCGTTACATTACATGCATTGAAAACAGCATTAGTGTTAGGTAAAATGCCGGAAATAGATTGCAGTAGTTATGAGAAACAGCTGATAGAGGAAAATATGTACGAAATGTTTCATCTTATTTTTACTGTTCCTCGCAAAAGTATAACAAAGTTCTAAGTCTCTGCCCCGTTTCTCGATGTGTTTAATAGTTAAATTCAAGCAAATCCAAAGTCTGGGCGACGTGTGGATCTAACATTCGCCTAAAGACAAGTATGATTTCTTCCTTTCCCGCTAAGTTATTTCCATTATTACACACTTCGTAGAAAGATACAATTATTGCCACGATTGCCGAATATATATGATTCGTAGTTGATATGAGCTTTCAAACGGGAGGTGTCAAATTTGCATGACATTCCGACCATTGGCTTACAAATTTAACTTTTCTTAGTGCTACTCCTGTAATTTTCGAATGAATGGAAAAATTTGAATTTCGTGTGTTGATTAGGCATTGCCTCTTGCTAATAATTCAAAGCTCTGTTTGGAAATGCTTACGCGAAATAAAGGGCACTTTTTATGCAATATGTCACAATCAACGAAAGATGGATTCATCACTACATTCCAGACTCAAGTCGGCAGTCAGCTAAGTGACCAGCAAACGTCGGAAACCGGCCAAACTGGACTGAAAAGCAAAAGTCGGCTTGAAAGGTAACGGCCTTCGCATTTTCAGACGCAATGCAAGGCAACACACAGTAGCACAAGTCGACCGCAACAAGTAGCAAAGTTGCACAAATTGTACTTTGAATTGTTTCAACAATTACCGTATTGTGCAGGCTTAGCCTTCAGCGACTATGACCTGAATCTGGAGAATCTCAAGAAATACTCATGGATAAGAGATATGGCTCCAATGATGAGGTGATTACCTGAACTGAAGCGTGTTTCGAATTTAATTGAAAATCAATTTCATTGGAATTAATTGGATATGACTCTTAAAGAAGTTAAGTTAATGAATAAAATCGAATTTCGCCTAAAAGTTCTATTAGTAATCCTATGATCTTTTTGAGTGATGTGTTCTGTTAAAAATCATGTCTTCGTAATTAAGTTTGAATGCAAAGCAGGCAAATTTCGCCAACCATTCGTTCTTGTAAGCAAAATTTTATTCAAGCATATTTAGCTTTTAGTATTTTTACTAATTGGGTCACGAAAAATTCGCTCAATGGAATAATTGTAAAATTTTTTTCATATTTGGAAAAAAAAAAAAAAATTTTTTTTAGTTTGATGACAAACTTCTTAAAAATTAATTTTTTTATATAAAGCAAAGTATCAGAAAATCCAGTACATTTTTATTATTATATATCATGCCTTCATGCTGTTACAAAGGAGTTGAAATGAAAAAATAAATTCAGTTAATTGTAAAAAGACATCCTCACTGAATGCCTGCACTCAAGCAGAAGTCAAAGTTAGCAAAAGGAAGAAAAAACAAGGAAACATATATTTTTGGCTTATTTCGAATGTTTGAAGACTTACCGTTCGCTTGTTTTTCCTATGTATTCTTTTTTCTTCTTCTACCCACCACTGAGGGAGAAGTGTATACTCACTTTCACTGTCTTTGCTTCCACAATGTATGTAACATTCGAAAGGAAGCTTCTGATCGGCGTGGAATTCTGAATTGATTAAGCCATGTCTATCCGTCTGTGTGGCGTGTGTTGTTATCGGCTTAAAATTTGGTGGAATCATTGGATGTTGATCAGAGAAGAAGCCCGCAGTCGACCGGAAACTGAACTCAACTCCATTTTTTTAACAAAAATTTCTGGGTTTTTGCTCTTTACTCGAAAATTGTTAAAGTCTACCCGTTCACTTTATGAAACAATGTACTCTTTACGTGCCATAGTGGAAAAAATCGGGCCATGCCCACACAAAGTCACAAGCAATTTAATTTTATTTGTTTCATTTTTTTAAGGTCTTGTGCTTTTTTAGCCTAAGGTCAAGAAGACAGAACATTTAAAACTATTTTGCACGTTCCTCAAATGAAGATATATCTGCCTAAAGATGGGCTAATTCTAAACTGAACATAGTCGACACCGCAATCTGGGGGTTTAATCTATTCGTAATAATACCAGCGGTATGGGTATCAAATAAACGAACTTGGAGAGTGGAATGAAAGAAGCATAGTGGCGGGTATACCAGATTCGACCCCCGATCAATACGACTATCTTACTCGAAAAGGCCTGCTGGCAAAAGTAGTTGCAGTTGTGGACAAAGAGTGAGAACAAAAGTTGGCCACTACGTGCACTTCCATCTCAATCCGAATTGATCTATGTGCCGATTTATCTGAATTTGCACCTAACGTGTCATAACTAGAACGTACGAGTGGAAGAAGGCGAAAGTATGAAGCTGTTATTGTGATACGAAGCGAAAAAAAAAGAAAAAGAAAAACAATAAGAAGAAAGCGGATATTTATAAATATTTCCGTTGCGAATGCTTACTAAAGTTTTGTTTTGGTAGTTGAGGTTTTCTACACTTAAAATTTTAATGCATTTTGGTAAAATAAATAACTTTTGCGTAGAACATTCGAATGTAGAGCTCTGTCATTCCGTACGTGGAATCTAAGCAAGAACGTAACATCGTATGAAAACTATTGTTATTTAAAAAGAGTAATGAGTAGATGTGTAATTTTCAGATTGTTTCTAATTATACCTCTATCTGCGCTAATTTAAGCCATTTTTGTTTCTAACTAAACAACAAAAACAAAAAAAATGAAGAGCAAATTTGCCATTGGAAACATATACACAAACATACATAGTAAGAGACATCAGACAGATAGAGTAATAGACATCTGCAATAAATATACTGACAGACAGAAGAATGGATTTGGCTAAGCATAATCTTGGTATTTATGCTGATGAAGCATAGAATTATTCGGTAAAGAATTTCTTTACACCCAAGTATGCAGCACAAACTTTTATGATAAATTTAATATACTCCCTATGGCGAGTATCAAAAAAAAGTAAGTACGTCAGAGAATTATTTATAAAAGAAAGAAAAAGAAACAAGAGGGAAAAACATCAAGCAGAAAAGAAAAAGAAATATGATATCAAAAGGGAAAAGGAATAAAAGTTTTATGCAAATTATATGCATGACATTATTACTTTCATGTTAATGCTAAGTAGTTAAAGTTATATTAAATTTTTTTAAATTCTTGTTGTATCACAAGAAAACAAGCAAATGACCCAGAAGACGTCAAGAGTGCTATTTGTCTTTAAGACACTTTGCTTTTGGTTTTGTTTTAAATTTGTGTTTATTGACTACACAGCGCTATTTTGCGGAGCAAAGACCTTAATAGTCGTTTGCAGCCAGTTGCTTTTTCAAGCCTTCCCCTATACCATTTTGAGTCCTCTTTGTATTTCTTTATAAACTTTTGTTTAATTTTGCTTCTGAAAAAAAAAAAAAAAAAAACAGTCTGCTGCCAAGAATCATCCCTATACAAAAAAATGAAAGGCCTCATGCCTTTTTTTCCATTCTTCAATTGTTCTACTTACGTCTGCTTGGCTGTGCTTTCGTTTTTGGTTTCGTTTTTCTCTGTGGATTTTAGGTGAAAACTTTTTTTCTCTTCTTTTTGTAAATTTATGTAAAAGTTTTTTCTGTCTTTTATTTTTAATTTAAAATATATATATTTACGCACATACGTCCACACCAAATTTGTCTGGCGGCTCTACATTTTGCAAAAAAAAACCTCTTCTTGTAATAACTGCTCTGTATGGCATAGTAAACTATGCCATAAAGGGTAGTATATAGACATTTCACAAAGAGAATAAAGAACGAAGAAAGAAGACACCACGTGAGCTGAAATTGCATTGGCTGGCGCGGATGCTTAGTTAGAACCATCGTGTCATTTGAATATGTAGACCATGAACTACATCAGGATAAAGTACGACTTAATCGCAACATCATGTTCAGTGACATGAGAACTCGATAAGAAAGCTGTAAAGGCAATACCTGAAGTCTTGTGCGAAGCTCAATTGCACAAGTTTGGCTATTCGACATGGATCTCATGGCGACCGAGTCATTAATTCGTGCATTTTTCAAAGAATTGTGCCAAGTGTTAGTGGCTAAACTTCGGCCGGTCATCATTTTGATCCAAAAGGTTGTTGGGAACGTTTCTACATCGCTCTCACGTACAAGTTTTTCAATTGTAAGCCTTCAGTTACACAATTTTGTGTGTTTTCTAAAGATAAACGTTTAATTTCACATAAGTAGGTCTAACGGGCCGCTTTTTGTTCCCTTCATTATATATGTTAGCATGTCTTTTCACAACATCACTTAACACGCAAGTGCACTTAACACCGTTATTGCGTTAATACGAAAAAAGCAAAGGATATGCAAAATTGATCTATTTTTGGATACAGGATGTCGCCTGAGGACGGTGCAAACCTTCCACCTACACACATTACACACAGTATACATTTCAAATTGTTTACGATGTATATTAGGGAGTAGCAAATACGGACCTTTGTTTGTTAAAATGCGGCTCCCGAAACGTTTTATAGAAATTGCTCTGAATCCAACTTTTGCGGAGGAACTTTCTCGACACCTGTAACTTTTTTTTTCTAAGGAAAAAGATGTTGAATTTTTAATATACGGATACGGTTTCCACAAGGATTATTAATTTCCAAGGACGCTCGTTTCACGCACGCTCCCTATGGTTTTGAGAAGTGGCAGCGCAAACATAATCCCAACAATCTATGATTTGAACTTTTTCATTCGAAAAATCATTCATAGGCAGCGGCCAAAAGATCAGTGCAATGCATTGCTGAGTGAAAGGAATTTTTCCTTTTTTCTTTTTATAAAATAGTAAATCAAAAACGATTTTACATATGTTAACTGTGAACTCTTGCTTAAAAGAAAAGTAGCTTTAGTAAAATTAAAATTTATGTTAAGTACGACATACATTACTACAAGTAAATAGTAAACAAGTCTTGTCTACCTGTGTTTACTTTTTTCCACAGAAAATGCAAACAGAAAAATTTTGCAATTCAATCATAAGAAGGCTGAAGAAGCTAATAATAGCTAATATGTGCTGTGTTGTTTCATTCTAATGTTTAGTTGCTTTAGCGATTTTGTTGTTTGCGGGTATAGGAAGAAAAGTGTGGTGTTTTTTAAGGGATTTATTTTGCGATTGGTTTTATGCGGCTTATTTTGTTTGTGCGATTTGTCTCCTGCGATAATCGCTTTGGGCGGCATATGAATATGTAAATTTCTTGAGTGTCCACGTGCGTTAAAAGACATAAATTTAGCAGAACTTTTTGAGAAAATGATCTTATGATCAAATCATAAATGAAGCAGATTCCATGACAACGAACAAAATGCAGAGATGTAGCTTTGCAGCAATTTTAAGCCGCATTCACCTAAAATAGATAACAATTTCGAAAGAAGTTTGAATGCTCCGTTCGTGGATATCTGGCTGTTACCAGATATGTATGCTGCTCAAATACTGTTGATTAGACCACCGCCGTAGCAAAAGCTTATCACCGACTACATGGTAACAAAAAGTAAATCAACTCTTATATCCCGAATCATTATCACTGGCGTTCGTCCATGGGTCAAAACACTCCAGTATACCAAAACTCACCGAAAATCTCAAAATTGTGAGTTGTAATTTGAGCACAAGAATACAAGACGGACCGTCAAGCTTGTCCAAGATCCATGTGATAAGAGGCGGGTCTATCCCAAGTCCTTGTGGGTGTTGTATACAGACTTAATACCACATACAAAATAATATTATAGGCTATAATAAGGATTTAAAATTTTTTCAAATATTTCGGCGTACAACTTAATTATATATATTGATTATTTGTTGTTTCTCGATGCTTCGTAAGCTTTTGACATATCTTTTGAGGGAATTTTCTTTCTTCGACCCCTTTCTTCGACCCCCTCTTCCACAGTAATGAATTTGCTTCAATATCTTGCGAAAAAGTATAGTTATTTATGAAATTTCTGGATATTCTGTCGGGTTGCGATCGGTATCTTCTGTCCAAAATAAGGGCCAACTGTATCGTAAAATGTAATAGAAAATTCGCTTAAACCTCCAAAAGATGGAAGAAATAAAGATTACATTTACAAAATTATTAAATTTCTACAAGAATTGTTTCACTCTAATTACAACTGCATTACATATGTCGTAGCACGAAATTTCGAAACACACTTCACGGACGATAATACGGATCTAACTGCTTACATAAGAAAAATATGTGAAAACATTATAGCCGGGCTAGGCCGACAATTGAAGACCCTTCACCACATTGTCGAACACAATTCTTGTTCTTACCTTATACAGATAAAAAAATTATACCCTGTTTTTATATGAGTTTACTATTATAGAACTGTGTATTAAAAATGTGACCTCTTTGGCTTACTTTCCGTAAGAATGGTCATGGCCAAGAGATTCAAAAATTCAGCACAATTAATTTTTATACAAGACTGCTATTATGGATCAGTTGTCATCATAAAATAATTAAACTTATACTTTTACACCCGTGAAAGGACCAATTTGCGTGCAATCCTTTTGTAGGATAGGATCCAAAAGAAGGCATGGGTGGTCCAAATTTGTGTTAATTTTCATCATAATACATTAAAATTTTCCGCCCTAGATGGCTTCAATTTTCATAAAAACCCTAATATAGCATCCAAAAAAAATGGGCCGAAATGGTCCAAATTTGGTGTGCAGTTATCCTGTTTATTTCTTGAATTACTATTATGATCCGATTTTCATGATGAAACATTACAAATTAGACCATTATGTCATATGAACTGCAATTTTTGTTATAAGCGAGGAGGTCTCAAGAATTGCCCCAGTTTTCACACCAGTTGCCTAAATACTATTACTTAGCCACTTTTGTCGAGAAATTTTGAAAATTGCAAAAATTCTATCGATCGAAACCATTCGCAATAGCGTTCGTCAAAACGCGCCAGACTATGAAATTTCATCAAAATATCTCAACAATTCTGATCTGTAGTTTGAACATAAAATTGCATGGACAGACATTAGACGAACACATACACAGACGGATAGATATGCTTAAATCGACTCAGAAAGTGAGTCTCAACGAAAATTTTATATAGCCTGTCCCACAAGTGGTGTAAGGTATAAAAAAAAGAAGCAATTGTTGTATAATTAGTTGATGGTATCAATAACTTTTATGTCTAAGAGGAAATGAACATCATTGGTAAGTTCAAGTTTCTATTGAAACTTCTGCAAGTTGGCGTAAGCAGGTATTGTAGGCGAGCAGCATGTTTCAATATTTAACTGCCGTAATATCTCACGTAGAACTGGAAGAATTTGCCACGCACTGGCCGGTTTTCTTGTTTAGTAACCTTGGCTCATGGGAGGACTCGGGATGTGTAATAAGATCACGAGCGACGCTTAAACTTTGAACTTAAATTTTCTTGATTTAATTATTGCATATCGAAGTAATTTTTTTCTTTATTTTAAAATAACAATTAACTCTGAAAAAAAGGATTTATAAACGTGGAGTTAGCCATGATGTCATAATTAACTTTTTCCCCAAAGCATTTATTATTATACACGCTGTGACTCACAGGCACCCAAGAAGAAGTCCGTATTTTGGAAAGGGAGGATCCAAACGAGAAAAACATTTGAGGCAGAGCTTGCGTTGAGAAATCGTGCACGTCATCCCTGGACAATACCAGTAAAGTTACATTTGATATTTTCTTTACGAGCGATAAACTGAATCACTAACAAATCAATTTACGTTTTCGAATGTTTACTTTTTATGTCCATAACCGCAGTGTGAGGAACATATTCTTTTTGTTAAAACATTTGCAGAGGAAGAAGGGAGCTTCAGAGAAGCAATAAAGTATATATACTTTTCATCGGCATTAACTTCTAAATCGGTTTAAGCATGTCTGTCTGTCTCTCTATCTGTGTAATGTCTTGGCTGCAAAAATGAAGAGATTGGCTTCAAATTTGGCAGAAACAATGGAAGTTTTTGTATCCAGAAAATGCTCCAAATCAGCCGGAGAACACGCACACCCGTAAAATGAGACCACCTCTGTTTTTCGAAAGGAACAAAACTAAGATTTCTCGTTCATTACTCATAAACTAAAGTAGATAAATCTACAAAAGTTTTAAAATATAGGCCTAAGGTACCGAAAAAAATCAGAAAAATCGGTCACCTTGACTCAATATATTAAAATTTAATTTTTTTTTGCAAAACTTTTATTATTCCCAGAAGCAAGATTCAAAAATTCCACAAGTTCTAAACATTCTTGACCAATGTCGAATTCGGTATACCCCTTAATATGTGCGTCTGTCCATACGTCCTACTGTAAGGTATGTTTGGTAAACATTCTCCCTTTCGCAAAAATGAACATATGAAATGAAAATATTTAGTCACACAAAACCGACAGCATTTTAATTATTCCCACGATCCCCGTAAGAGACCGAGAGGCGCTGGGTTATAAAACCAAGTGGCATGATTAGGTTTAAGAATGATCACAAAGGCGTTTGGTTGCCTTGTTCCCAAGCCTCAAAACAGTGTGCAAAGGCAACGGAGATTGAAATATTTAGATTAAAATGTTATTAACTATTCTTTTTCTATAAAAGAACCCGATAAAAACTTATTTTATACCTATGGAAGACTAAATCATGTTTTACATTTACAAAAAAAATATCTACTAATTATAATGTAATGGAGTGGCGGTTGCAACACAACAATCAAGGCTGAAGCGTGCTTCACCGTCCAATTCATCTATATATAGAATTTGAAAATCCTTCATTTCTCTCCTTTTGACCTCCATCCCGAACGATTGTTATCATTTGTTAGCAAATAAGCGGTAATTTCGAGTTATTTTTAATCGGTATGAAATGTGATTGTTATTGAAGTAAACACAGGTTACTCGCAACATCGTCATGACCGCAACTGCTACGAATCGCTTTGTAAACTAACGAGTCACGAGCATAGCTAACAGTTCGATTTCCACAAAGCCCGTTGACTTTGAATTTTTTAAATCTGTTGTGCATGGCTTACCGTTCGAAAATTTAAAAAATTTTCATAAATTTTCTCTAAAAACGTAACCTGTGCTATTTTAAGTACTTTAAGTGCTCGCTGAAGTCGTCTATTATATCAATCCAAACGCAATAATAAATTAAGTCATAAAACTAGATGGTTGACGTGGAAGAGTTCACGTACAATTTCTTTATGATTATTGACCATAATTTCAGAGTAAGGACATAGCAGGCTAACTAACAAAACGGAAGCCGAAAGAGGATGCCAAGGTAAGGGAATTGTATAAAAAAATTAATTAGATTTTCAGGTCATAGAGTTTCGCTAGTGCTTATTAATCCGTTAATGAGGTCAAGTGAGAGAAAGAATAACGGAGCTTAATAAGCCTCGCTTGAACAAGTGTGAAAGTGTTTTTTCTTATTGAAGTTTTGCACCGAAATTTTTTTTGCAGATTTTGTTTTCTTTTTCATAAACTACTGTGCATATATTATTTTTCAAAAATAATTTTTCTTCGTTATTGCATGCTATTAGTGCACAGACCAACTCTTTCTTCCTTTTTTTTTACAAAAATGTTTCTCCTATATTTGTTTAACATTTCTCTCAAGTTTTATCTGCATTCATAGCATAATAGCAATAAAATAATATCATCTCCAGTTATTCATGCAATATTTTTATACATTTCTATATAAGTCAGCGATTCTTAAACATTCCTCGGTGACAACGTATATGGCATAGAGTTTTCCTCCCACGCTCACGACTTAATTAATATACGTAGCGCACTTAGCAAAAATTAATTAGAAATAGGAAGCAAAAAGTTTAACGGACAGCGAAGACCTCCTGCAATGAGGCGTATGGCCTTTTCTCGAGAGAAGCAGAATAATATTTACTTAACAAGCTTCATATAACACTTTAGGTAACGAAAGTCCTTGATATATTTGTTATCCTCTAAAAAGGAACTATTTTGTAAACATCTTCTTCCCTATGTCATATAAATTTTTCATCTAAATATTATTTGCATTCTTAATTAAATTATTCTCTTAAGCATGACTGAATAGCGTTTATTGAAATTTCGCCTTTGTTGACAACTCCTTTTCATATGTTCCCTCAATAAAGGCAGCTATCATCCGAATTAAAAATTTAGCGCTTCTTTCAGTACAATCTAATCCACAGTAACGTGACCTTAAAATTGCTTAACTGAATTCTAATGAGTAACGTAGGCTGCTCCTCAGATACCTTCGTCTTAGTGCAAATAAGCTCATAATAGATGACATGAAAATCTTCATACTATTCCTTGTCCTATAGTGTTCCGCTAAAGCCATGATTTCGTCATTTCAAAGATATCGAACGAAGTAAAGGAAAACAAGGCCATCGTTTCACTGAAACCATGTGAACTATGAATGTAGGCAGACTAAGCGCTCGATAATGCATCATCGCCGTAGCTTGCTATTGCTGTTGTTGATGTAGTTGTTGCTCGAAAAAAAAAAAAAGAAAATTAAATATCTCATCTCATACAATCAACGGGCCGAACAAGTAAAATGATCATCTGGAGACACTGCGATTGGAACAAGGCACTTGATGATTCGTAATGAATCCATATGCGACACACGAAATTTAGAGTCTCTATAACTTCTAAGCTAATCGTCGAAATGTCATGAAATTATGATATGTTTTTTGCCAAGATAGGTACTATCTAAAAATCGTAAGGATTCGTCAATAGTAATGACATCTATGTGTCATCCAATGGACTTGTTGAGTGAATTCTTACATTTTCCAAGTGAAACTGTAGAGAAAAGCAAGAGCGTTCGTTCTTTAAAAGATGGATAATTTTTGTCTAATTTTTTAACATTTCCTTATCTTTTATTTTTCACGTATTCACGTATTTACACGTAAATATATATGCGTACGCTTTTAAGTGGAACCACTTGAAAGCAATGTTTTTCAAGTGAGATGATGCGACAAAATCAATGAACCCTCTCTCTCATGGTAAATGTCTTATTATTTTCAAGTTTCGAATGCAGAAGTAATTTCTTGGAACATGATACACTCTAGAACTAGCGTTTTCTATCACCCTCTGCCGTTAACTGCCTCTGAACGTTACTTCGTTTCAACGCAACAGTCATTTTAATAATCGTTATATTATTTTATTCATTGTTTTATTCACTCATTCATTCATTTTATTCACTGTGGTAATACTTTTTAGCAGTGAAGCGTTCATGTTACACAAATATATTTCAAATTAAGTGAATTTCTCAGCCAATAACGACTAAAGGTGTCACCGAAATTTCACCGAGTTGTTGGTAAAATTTTTTTCAAGGCAATCAATTCTATCACTTCTAAAGCTACCGAAAAATCTAGATAATTTTATAAAAGGTTTCAGAAATTTTATAAAAGGTTTCGGCAAAAATGTAATACGTTTGAAGAAATTTTCCAAATATTCTTTTTGGGAATCCATGATTGTAACTTACACATGCTTGCTTTTCCGTGCACATATGTTTAACGACGCTGCTAATGCAATTTTTTATAGAAAACTTTCAGAAACTACGTTTTTTATAACTGATACAGCGAACATATTAAGTCTATCACATGTTTAGGGTACGCTAACACATATATAAATATACACATATTCAATAATGTATGTGTTCTTTGTCGATATAAATATCTGAAATGATTCTGTAACGTTCTCTATCTTCAATCGGATTATCTCTCTGCCAGGTATATATGGGTAATTGGAACCATAGCAATGAATGTTTGGTCCTTTTTTCTCGTTTTAAACCCAGTTATTTCCAGCTTAATTTCTACAATAGCTTGCCTAAAGTGTGCATGTGCTTGTATCTTGAATTTGTAATTTTATAAACATGTTGCAAAGTACTTGTGCTGCATATATTTGAATAAGCCGTGTTATCGTATATGCACGTCTCTTGAAGAACTTTCAATTTGTGTTCAAAAAATCGTCACTTTTTTCAACAAAATTTTCACAAAGAACCGTAAATGAATATAAATTAAAACGATCTAAAGTGTTTATATCCACTTTCTTCTCTTTCAAATGCACTCATGAAAAAACAAGCAAGTATTAGTCGTCAACATTTTCGACCTAAGCCGCATATAGATCTCTTGTTATTTTATATTCATATTCTGTAATAAAATAAATAAATATAATGTAAATAAATACCATGCGGCATAAAACCCCGCACACTCAAATCACAAAAAAGATACGTGTATATGTTCTTAATAAAATACATTTTGTATACACGCATCTTACGCTGTGAAATGCGCTTAAAGTATGAAAAATAAAATAGATTTTTCAAAATCTGTCAATCAATTTAAATACGTTTGAAGAAAAATATACAAAGAATTTCTTGCAGTGATGCACTTAAGTGCAAAATGTAAAAAATTATTAGTATACATGTGTATCAGTGTATGGAGATTGGTTTGTAACTACACATGGGTTCTTATGCTTGCTTGCGTATAAACGCATGTATATAAACATTATTACAGTTATGTTTATAGTACTTACAGGAAAATAAGGTACACTGTTGTGCTTGCAGGCACTAACTGTAAAAATTAAATTTTCTCTTCACTACTTCACTACTTTATATGCATGCATGAGTAAGCATCTTTGTGCGTGCATGTACTTGCAAACATTTGTATGCAATATACGTTTACCCATAGTCAGGTATATAAATGCATATATGTGTGTCTGTATATTTTCTTATATTATAATTAAAAATTCTCGTTACCTTTTGATTTGATTTGATTTGACTTTGAATTGAGTTTTTCTCAAGCTTTTCTCCTACGGTTCCGATAAAATCTTTTGCACTTAACAATTACAAATTAATTGATTTGATTAAGTAATTTATTTGAAGTAAAAATTTATATTAAATAATTAGGCTTACTTGCGGCTTCTTTGAATAAATATAAATAAGCGTACAGGCATAATTAAAATTTTCCTAAAAGCAATGCATTTACAAGTCCGTTGTTGGATTGAATTGTAGGCCTTTTATCCCCCAAAAAGGAAATCTGAACAGAATAGAACATATAGTAAAATGATATAGATATGAAATGCAATATGATATATATAAAAGTGAAATATATACTAAAAGATATAACGGATGTGCGAACCACACTCAGGCGAAAGTTTGAATACTGACAACCAAACACTAACAGGTTCTTGCATGTGTTTTGATCAGCGGTATCGACAGCTGAAAACGATAAAGTAATGCGAAGTTTCAATGTACGCAACGGGTAAATTCCATGATTTCGACCTTCCTCTATATAAAATAACTGTTGTCTATTTAACCGTATTTAGTTATTCACTGTGTACTGACGCTAAACATGGAACGCTCAAAATTGCATTTCTGACATTCATTACTTTTGTTGCTTGATTTGAAGAAACCGGTTGCCGAGGCCCATCAAACGCTTTTACAAGATTATGGCGAAGCTGCTTCATCATATGCCAATTATCGTTTTAAAAATGATGGTTTTGATGTCAACCACCAGCCAAAACCCGCCTGGGGGACTAAAAAAGTTCGAAAACAATGAATTACAAGACTTAATGGACGGAAACACAGCTCAACTCTCTAAGAACTTTTGTTTGTAGACGTTTGCATGAGTTGGGAAAGATTCGAAAAGGGAGAAGGGAGGGCTTCCATACGAATTGGCTCCCATACGAAATGGCATTTCGAACGGTTTCAAAACCGCTGTTTCATTGCTTGCCAGGTAAAAAGAGAACAGTCTTCTGTGGTGTATTGTGACTGGGGATGAAGAGGAGCTTTACTACGACAATCTTAAGCTCAAAATGTCTTGGGTTGGTTCAGGAAAGTCATGCCTGGGTAGACGGACATAGTCACGTCGACTCAGATTTGATCTATTATTTCTGTAGATAATCCTAACAAGCAGTGCAGGAAAAAACAGCAATAAAGATTGCTTTTATACTGACACGCTCGGCAAAACTTCCATTTTATCGAGCTGCAACGGTGCGTATTTACAAGGTTTTTCGCACCGTGTTCGATGGTCCTGCTTGTTTAAGTGCAAGCGAAATAGCAATTGATTTACTAGCCGAATGCATCGATTTCAGTGGAGAATGTCGTAAACAGAGACGAATGTCTATTAAAAGACTTTATTTAAAGGAAAAGAGAACATTCTTCCCACTAACAACAAGCAGAATAAATTGTTTATTGCTTTTAGTGATCGTGAGGCATAGAGTACAAAATAAGAAATGTTTAAATTAAGTTTCGAGACTGGAAGCCCTACAGAACAATATTGGAGAGCAATTCTGGCTGTCTGGAAACGCTGTTGGTCTACTGTAGGTAAAGAGTACTGGTCTCAACGTTGCTTTAAGTCGATATGAAAAGTACGCGATTGTGAATTCAACCGCCATCTGATACTGCGATCGTGGCTATTTGAAATCTTAAGACTATTTATTCCTCTCAATAAGAAAGTCGAGGCTTGTTGCTTGGATATTTGGGAACGTCTGGAACAAGTGTTTCGTTTGAAGCTCAGAGCAATATAAAAGCCAAGGTCACGAACCAGAAGAAGATACATATTATATATCTTTTAGAATACGTTTATATATAGAGCATAAATATACACAATATATAAGTAGAAGGTAAACTAGACGTAACCACAAAACCTGTGCTCCTTGGTAGTGACTATGGACGATTGTAATCAATATTGTTACTTGTAATATCTAAGGACCATACTTCGATTTAATAAAAATAATTTAATGTGTGCAACGCCATGCAATGACATTTATTTGGGCGACACTTGCAGTGCACTAGTAGCACCACTTGTTTCTCCCTTAAGAGCATTAAACTTTAACGTAGTTTACTTGAAAGAAGAAGGAAAACCAAATTGTAATTTACGACCAAGAAAATGTTCATTGTTTTCGATCAAAATGAAAATTTCTTTAAAATATATAAACAACATCTGGTAAAACTAACCTACACCAACACCTGTATGCACTGAACTGATAAACTGCTGGCAGGACTTTCCGGGTATTAGCTACAAAATATGACTTCAACTAGCGGTATACGAACAATAAACATTAGAAAATTTGACATTTTTTGTCATTTTCTTATTTATACGAAGTCCAGAGAGTACATGAAATTTATGAACTGTTAACAACGCAAATATATATTGACACGTACATCATAAGGCATACATGTTATCGATAAGAGTGAATAGCAGAACCAACTTAGGCAAGGTGGTTTCTCTGTATATCTTTTCTATGGATTGTATGTCCCACTGTCCGTTGATGCCTAATTTTCTCACTCGTATGAGATCAAAGGTCGAAGGACCGTATCTGTCGGATTACACCCGCAATTACCAAACAATTTATGGAAGAATAATATCTGCTATAGCGGTTAGAAAGGAGTGTAAAATTTTAAAATTTTTCAGTTACGTCGAATCAGAGATTAGTCGTAAGTACTACGAAAAGTAAATAAAGCAGTTAGTGCGGATAGGATCTTCAGTGCATGCGGTGACCTACGAAGTGTTGTCAAATTGTCCAAGAAACTGGCTTGAAACGTGTATGATATACGAAATGCGGAACGTGAAATACAAATATTGCCATAGAAAATATGAGCAACGGTATAAATGGAACTGGTGTCATTCCACTCCTCTCTGATTCTATACCTCTTATGCAAGCTGATGGTCAGTATCAAGAAGTGCTTTAATATAATTTTTTCTCTTTCATATCACTTGTCATTAAGCGGAGTTGGCAGGCATAGAATGCGTTCCCTTTAAATTGCTTGTACGTATAAAACAAAATCGAAAATAAGAAAGAAAAAAAAAATATGGTGCATATTACATGTAGTTAAAAGTACACTTAAAAAACATTGATTTTACTGTTGCATGTTTTCGATACAAGAAGCCAAAAGAAAGAGAAAGAAAAAAGAAAGAAAAAGAGGAGAAAACAAAAACGTAAGTGGGAGAAAATACAATGACCGGCCATGAACAATTAAATAAATTCCATTGTTTAAAAAGTTGATAGTAACAGGACATAGTGAACCGGTATAAGGAGTACCACGTTTTGTACAACATACGAAGCGAATTGTTTATTCTATCAGTTGTCTATTCTACAAGAGCCAGCAAACAGTTTTATAAACTTACACAAGTGCAGTTAAACGCATTGTCTTGTCCCATCCTTTAATGCGTTAACTTTATTTCGTGTGATAATACGAAGGACAAAATGTTGGCAAAAAAGAAAACGAAAATGTTAAAATTCTGTAATCGGGCAATGCTGACAATTGGATGCTGTTCATAACTTCGTTTACCCAAATTTTTCATTCGTTTATGTCATAAATTGTGAAAATTCATATCTCTTTGGCATATAAAGGATTACTTTTCATGGCTTATATCTGGAAGCCTAAGCAGCTCATATTTACCACAGTTACTTCATACGTCCAATCGCTATTTTGAACTAGTGGAACCATCTTTTCAAAAACTTTTTAAAATTACGCTTTTTGCATGGAGTAACCGTAAAATTCTTCCAATCAATAGGTTCCGTCCTTTGATTAAAACAAAATCTTTGATACAAACACATCAGACAGACCAATCGACTTGTTGACAGACGGACAAACATGCTCACATCGATTCGCAAACTGTATCTGAATCGGTTGTTGCAATAAAGCTTGAAAAGTTGAACAAGTCCTTCTGGGTGTTTCATACATGCTACCAAAGTGAATACATTCGCACCGTATGTAGCAGACGGTATAAAAAGAAAGGAAAAGTCGAACAGAGGCAAAAGACAACAGAGTATATCTACACAGTAGCGGGCGGTGTAAATGACTCTTCAGGTGACGAAAATTTTTCTACGAAATGATAAAATAAACCTTTTTCCAGCTACAACGTAGACGCTTGTTGCAAAGTGCACTGGTCTGAATTGTTGGAACAATCGCCACTACTTGCTTCTCATATCTTTGTGTCAATCTTTCAACACAATATTAATTTAAGGACCAATGATATCACATTCTTGTTTTAAATAAGTTTTGTATTTGAAAACTTACACAAGCCGAGACTCCATGGCAAACTCGCGCTAAACTACTGAGCAAAATTGTAAATATGTTATGTTTGGCCTTCTTAACTGCTCTATGTGTTGCGAAAATGAAAAAAAGGAAAAAGTTTTCGGGGAACAAAGAGAAAGATTTTGAAAGTTTCCACACCTTTTGTTAAGAAAATTGCTTTTCCTTTTCTTTTTTTTTAAGTGTACATCCATAAAAATGAAAAAGGAATGAAAATTTTATATATAATTTGTAAAACAAAGGAAAGGTTCGGAGGACTCGTAGAGTTTTCATTATTTTGTATAAATTTATTTTTCATAACCTATAAATTTTATAACTTTTGTAAATAGCATGAGTTTTTCTCATTTTAATTAAATTAATTTTTGATAAAAATGAAACGCAATGTTAGCGCCTATGCATGGATACTGGACAGGAGTGGTAGGCTATTATTGCGTATTTGGTAATATTGCGTTCACACAATTTGCATTAAATTTATGGAGAGATTAGATCGAAAGCTTACTCACTCACAACTTAAGTAAAGTAAAAAATGTTTTTTCAAATTTCCAGTTCCTCTGAAGATTTTCCAACTAAATGGAGGTTTTTTCATACACTACAAAAGCCTTTACATTGCTTCGGAGACACCGCACTACCTAACTGTTGTATGTAATATATGCGGCAGCAATTCTGGCCTTCATCACTCTAAGTTGTGGTCTTAACTTGATTGTTGGCCCTTACTTGCCGAATAAGTTGCTGAAGAGTAATGAAAGAGTAACATACCAAGAGCTTGTTCCAATTTAAGCGAATTTGTGGCGAGGTTTAATTTATTTTGGAGTTGGAAACTAGAAGAAAAAAGACGAATAGAGCACCAGATAGAATGTTCTTCAAAAGGTCAGACAAAATGAAAATAAATTACTGCCCGGATTTAGTGTTGGGATAAAGCGTGATATACCCAAAGGGGAATGGAATTTAAGTGTAGCCGGATACCCGTACGATACTTGACTTGACTAAACCGTAGACATTTACATTATCATATAAAATCATTATCATTGCATGTGACAGTTGTTCCAAGCATGTGAATTTTACTTCCGTCATTTTCCTAATCGAGGGCGATTGTATGGTCCGTATTAGCCGATCAATGAAAAATGCTAGGGCAAGCAAGAATAGATACAGCGAGCATCAAGCATGAATTACAATAAAAGCCGACCAAATGAAGAACATTTTTATTTTACTCTGTATAATTATTTTCCTTCGTCAATATAGTTCGCATGTTTTAATTAATCATCTTTCAAAAGCATCTTTTAATTAATTAATGGATGCGCAATAATACACATTAAGAGCAATTTGTCCAGGTATGCGCAATATTATAATTTAACAACGCTCAATAAGAGAACAACGCAACAACTCTCAACGCTAATAGGGAGATATCTGATCACGAAATTTTCGCTAAGTTGTGAGCGAACCTGTAGATAAGCGAAACCCAGCTCACTCATAGCTTCAATTAAAGTAAAATGTGAAAAGTTAAGATTGAATATAATATTTTAGTCTATTTTTGAACAAACACTCACTCAAAGTCAAAGGGCATAGTGACGGCGAATGGGGCGGACAGTTAAAAGCTATTTCGTTAACCAAACTATAGGTTAACCAAAAGCTAAAACAGTTCTTGAAATTCTTGTTATTTTGTAAAGCTCGTAAGATACCCATCACCGAAGGAGAAGGAGTACATTCATTTTTTCAAAGCGTTTGCAACGTCTAGAAGGAAGCACCAGAGACCCCACAAAATATGTCAAAATATGGCATATATATTAGCATCGAATTCTGAATCGATTTAAGCATGTCTGTCCGTATATCCGTCTGTCCGTTTGTGGAACGTCTGTTCTAAATATTCTCCTGGCTGCAAAAATGAAGCTATCGACTTCAAATACGGCAGAAACATTGGACGTTCTCGCACATACATTGGAATTGAAAATGGGCCAAATCGGTCAAAAGACGCGTCGACCGTACCATGTACACTGAGAACAACTCCTGTTTTACAAAAAGAATAAAAATTTTTTTTTTTTCTTTACTCATCAACTAAAGCAGATAAATACATAAAAATTTGAAAGCATATTCTCTGGACGATGCTGTCGTATAAAGAATATAAATTCTTGGGCAATTTCAAATTTGGAATGCATCTGAGAATGTCCGTCTATTCATCTGCCCATCTGTCTGTCTGCCCAACTATGTAGTATCCCTGGTGAACATTCTCTTTGTCGCAAATATGAAGATATCGCCTACAGATTTGCAAAATGCATTTGGAATGGACGTAACTTCCCAAGGGATACGTCTACAGCGGCCGCGCGCCTATACGATAAGCACTTTTAATTTAAAAATAAAAATAACCATCTTCCACTCCACATTGTAGAGCATTAAAAATTAATTCTTTTACTTTTTTTTCTTATTTATGAGACCGATGATGGCTAGATCAGAAAAGATTCGGTCATGACCGAGTATTATTTTTTTTCCTTTTTTTTAATCTGCCCTGTCCGGCTGCTATCCTAGAGCATCACCTAGAATATGCAAGGACTAGTTTCAAAATTGAAAACATGCTCATGTACGTACAGCCAAGAAAAGCTCGATTAAAGAGCATCAAATTTTGACAGTTTCAACTAATTTTAAGTAGTTTTGACATCCCTCGCAAATAAACATATTGACACAAATAGAACAGCCGTTGCTTCTATATTTTTGACGGACCATTTAAGACGAAAAGAAAGAATGCCGGGAAATATCCACAAGTTACCATTGAGTTACCCCGTGAGGAAGAGTAGAAGTCGTGAAGCGTATTCCAAGTCTATTCTGCCAGCCAGTAGCGGTTATTACAAATTTGATTTTTGTATTCAATGAATTATGCGTTTGTTGCTCAGATAGATGCATAATTACAATACAAATGTGAGTTTTAATTAAAATTTTTTTTTGTTATCCCATTGCATATCTATTTCAGTGCATTTGTTATTGTCCTCGTTCCCTAAGCTATTGTAATTATTGTGAGCAATTTAAATACATTTAATTTAACAGTATCTGCATCTAGTATTTGAAAAGTAATTTCGGGAATGTTTGCTTTTGCCTGCAAATGTTTATTACAATCTATATTTCAGATAATATGCAAAATTTAATAGAAAGTAATAGCAAAAGCTACAATAAAGTCCAGTGCTTTGAACAATTTCCTAGTAGTCTTTAGTGGAATGAAATTTACTCTTTAATTTATTAATTGAAGCACAGTTAGTTCGTTAGTTAGTTATTTCTTTTTACCTTTCAATACTTATCGTTTCATAGTTGAAAGCCCTTTCAAAAGATTCTTTAAAGAAACTGGGTTTTTCTCATATATCAGCGCGTATGTAGTAACATGGTCCGCATTAGCGAAAGTTTATAATCGTACAGGAAGAAACAGAGCTGCTGAAATAAACTGGACTATAGTCTTATATGGAACAAAATATAAGTAATCTTTGCTTAATCAGTCATTCGATTATAAAGTTGTGTACATTGTCCGGGCTTTTCGTAACGCCTAGTTATCTACAGCGGCTTGTGGCCGCCATTACCAACTGTCGATTTGTACCAGCAATCATAATCTCTCTGATTGCCCCCATAGAGTTTCCTAATCTCGTAAATCCGGCGCAAATCAAGTCAAAAAAATCATTAGAAAAGTTCGAATTAAGTGAATTCCCCTGCAATGAGTGCTAAATAAGAGCCCGAGACTGCAGACTATTTATGTTCTTTCTTCTAGATAACTTTTGGTAGAAACTGACTGTAAAGAAGGGGTTGTCAACTCAATGCGTAGTAGTTATGTAAATTTTCAGAGAAACCCTGCTTTCCTTTATACTCATCTCCGAAGAATGGCGTTGTACTCATTTGTCATAATGTTGTTAATATACATATTCTTGTTAAGCGGTGAATCGATCTAGCATGCCCATCGCTATGTGCGTCTGCATCTCTGTTAAGACTCCAAATTTAGCAGACGTATTGAAAGGGTTGGTATTTAAAAGTCCTTAATCGGTCAAAGCAATCGAGCAGAGCGAAGCAAACCTGAAAACAACTTTGTTTTGCGCATTACGCATAAATTGACTAAATTCATTTTACTGCCTAAAAATTGAAAACAATTGACCACGCCTACGCCCCCGCAAATTTATAAATGATCGAATTTTAATTTTATTTCACTTATTTGATGTTTTTTTACTTATCACAGGACAGACTAAATGGGCTAACTCGGCGGAGGTCACGATGTAGTGGCTTAACTTCATCTTAAAAATCCCGTGGTAAGTAAGTAAGGCTTGTGTCGTGTAGAACGCGAATGCTAGCAGACTATAAATGTTAAAATAAATTATATTATAAACTTTTTTTAACTAAGCCTTTATTTAGGTGAAGTAGAAGGTGGAAATAAATTTTATCCCAGTCACAGTTGTGCGACTATATATACAAATTTGGGGCGTTAGCTATGTTTTTTTTTAAAGGCCCCAAGCTTTTACCTGTAGTCATATAAAGGTTTAAAGAAATTTTGTTATGTACTTTATTTTACGCAATATTTTTAAGTTACTGTGGAATTGGACGATCACGCGCACCGTACAATCTGAAGTAGTAACACTTTAGTTTATTTTGTAAGTAGATATCTACTAGTTTGAGGAGTCGCAACTAAGACCAAAAATATTATAACAGTGTGTGGTTAATATATAATGAAAATTGTGTGTACGGAATTTGTTTACGAACCGATCGAAATCGTTATTTTATTGTAATATACGCGGTATTGAATATATAATAAATACACTAAACCAATAAATTTAAAATGAAATCAGAATGAGACACCTTCGGGTGTCTCGTAGATTACCATTTCTGGGTCCTCCAAATTACTTCCATTTGAAAATGCTCAATCTATTTGAATCCGCTCTAAATTTGTCGCCACATCTCTATTTAAAATAGAAAAGTAATTGTTGTTACTCACAGTTGTTTCGGTCGCTTTATATCCGGGAGATGCTAAAGTCGCCTAACAACACAATATTTACAATTCCAACTAAGGTCTCCCTATGGGTGTGTGAACGATGTATTTATGCTCGAATTCTATATGAAGCACGAAGTCTGATTTTTTTACTCAGGTGAGGTTCCCTTTAATGTGAACCATTGTCCTCCTTTTTGTTTTTCTTGATACCGTTTAAGTGTCGACGTAAGCTTTGGGTGTTGTGGAAAAATACTTCAGAGCGTTTATTCACGGCATGAATTAAAATGCGATTTGCTGCCAAAGCTGAGAGTCGTTCCAATTCTATTTGTCCTGGATCGGAATTTCCTATTGATTTCGGAAATACAAAGTCGCCCACTACGCATATATTGAAAGTCGTGTTGTATGCGACGTGAATTGCTCATCTGCTCGTCCTTTTTTTAAGATGAACAACTACTTTCGAGTGAGTGGACCTCGGCTTCTGTAGATCGTGATGATGTCATTTCTTTTGGGCTGAAAATTTCTCATAATTTTTGTAATGGGAGACCAAAAGGGTTTGGTTCAATTTCATTTCTTACGCCTCGCTTCGACATTTACATTGCAAGTGCAAAGGTTCTCCGAAAGCGTAGTCTGTGTATCCCCGTTCGAGTTGTCCCATCAACTGTTCCATCCGAAGTGCCAACATTTACAATAATCATATATTGTGCAGTTGCTTTCAATACTAACTCAAACGAAAGTCTTTGAGTCTCACATGTTCTTAGCTTTTTGTTAGCATTCGAGTCCTTTGGTGTTTACTTACGGAATCGGATTGTTATTATCCCATGTCGTACGGATAAATGTTTCATCTTTTATATTTTCTTTTTGATCATTTCTGCCAGGTGCAAAAACTAGCAGACTTATCTCATATGCATTTTATATTTACTTACACACAACAATACAGCAATTATTAATCCCTGCAAAATGTAAAAAGCTGGGAAATTGCTGCTAATAATAGTTTGTAGTAGTAGTGAGTATACAAGACTCGGTCCCACTCGAGTGTGAAAGGGAAATTTTAGATTTTATAAACAATATGTTTATGTAAACATATATATATATATATATATATATATGTATATATATATATATATTTGTATATACGTATATAAATTTGGTGTGCAAAAAAGAAAAATATAATCAGGTCGATTTTGGAGAGAAGAGCGTCTGATGACCTTATGGAAGGAGGAACGAATGCAAAGGCAGAAGGATGCACAGGTAGACACGCAGGAAAGACGAGTAAGCAGTGAGGCGGATGGGCAGGCAAAGAGAAAGGCAGTTGTCCAAGCCGGCAGTCGAATAGATCGAAAGTATGTGTGGTCAGCAGTATAGCTGACGAAAGAGTCATTCTTAAGCTAATTGAACACATGCAAATTTCGTATAATTTCCTAAATTAAATCATACCTTCATCGTTTAACTAAAAAAAAAAAAAAAAGAAACAATTAAAGGTTGACGTATTTATGGATAATCGCACGCCAAGCCCCTCACTTCATAAGGGGATCCAAGCGTGATCAGTATACTTTTAATAATTTTTCTTAGCAAGTGCTTCATGCGGCTAATTTTAATGCGGGCAACATTGAGGAACATTTTTGCCCTTTTTAAACTATACTAGACAGCTATTAATTTTTCTAACGACGGTATATGTTTACGTAACGTTGTTGAATACACTATGAAAATAATAAGCAGTTTAATGCAAATGTAATAAGGTAAAGGACTTTTAGATCTAAATGTGTAATCATGCATAAGTTGATGACTTCATTTTCCTGAATATTAAAAATACTGCAATGTTATTGGAGATAGTGGCCAGCGGTAGTTACAATGTTCCATAGAGTTTAAGAAAGTAGGAAATTTCAATCTTTTCAAATAAAGTTTATGAGCTTTGTAAGCCTCTTGCTGTCATTGGCAAACATTACAAATTTAATCATCCCACGAGTGGTCATTATTTGCATTAAAGCTGATATATTGCAGAATACATTAACATAAATCCGACAAGAGCAAATGAAGTAAGTAAGGGAAGGAAATGAAACAGTAAATATGTACTTAAAAAGATTTTTCATAAAATATTGAATAAATAAAATCAGTACCGATTCTATAATCGGTGAGAACCGAATATATTATGTAATTAAGTAAGTTTTACGTGAGATTATTACGAATAGATATTATTATTCATTATGTTGTGTCCATCCGTCCTGGCTAGAGCTTTAAATTATTGTTCTATTCCAGCACCCGGAAATAAGCAGCGGGTGAGAAATACTGATGGTATCGACTAAATAGTTTTCTTTAATCATTTTTATGACAACATAAAATTACTTAGACAGTTTACCAATTTGAAACTTGTTCTGCACCGGTTAGAATAGAATAGAAAATTGAAATACATTCCAAACGTTTTCAAAATCTATCGGAAGCCATTTGATTAATTAAAGTTGTTTCCATAAGTGTAGTATAAAGCTTGATAATATAAAATCAAAGAGACAGACCAGAGAATAGGTCCTTATTACGCAAGTTGTTACAAACCAGAGAACGGTCTTAGAAAAAGTACGGTTAGTTTTTATTCCGAAAATATGGAAGCTTTGGATATCAAAGTAAACAAATTTGTGAGATTTGTTTATATAGCATTACCATCTGAAGGCATAGAAGATGAAGTGTTAGTGTCATAATAGCATGTGACAAGGGCAACCCCTACACATTATTCGCGACATCAATTTTAAGAAACAAGAATCTGAGTTCGAGACTTGAAAAGTGCAACGAATCTTATGCCAAGTATATAGTATTAAGAAGGAGATTGCTGTTGTACTACCAGATACCACGAATCCTCGACTCCTTGGTCGCCCATTTCTCAGAGACTTTGATTTTGAATTAGATCAAGTAAATGAAATCGAGTTACGAAAAGATTACACGTATATCACTGATTAATTTAAAACTCAATTTAGCCAAATATTTAGCGATCAATCAGGTACATGTAGTCGCACCAGAATTAGATTAAACGTAGATCGAAGTGTCAAACCAAAGTATACTTCTTCAAGCGTAGACCATTACCACCAGCTTGGAAAACAAAAATTGTGTAAAAGCTATACGACTTAATCGAATTAGGTGTTCTAGAGCGAGTAGATAATTTAGTAGCAGTAATTTGGTATTAGTTGGGAAAGAAAACGGGGACATTCGCAAACTTGGCCATTAGAAAGTCACCATCAAGAAACATTTGGTGGACTTCAAATATCCACTGCTACGTACAGACAAAATATTCGCATCCTTTGAAGGAGCTACAATTTTTACTAAACATGACCTATCTAACGCACACAATGAACATGAGATAAACTGTACGAAAAGTAAAACGTCTACCATTGCGTGGAAAAATTTGCTGCATGCTATTACCAACGCCGTTATCAGCATGATATAACAATCGGTGGATAGAATTTTGAATTAATGTTAAAGCATTAAAAGTTTCAGTCCAGCGGTCTTAAATTACATTAAAAAAATGCTCATTCTTTCAATCTAAAGTACCGTATCCAGAATTTATGATTGACGCTAATAGATTAAAAAAACTTTATGATCATATTTCAAGCGTAACAAATGCATCTATTCCCAAAAATATTTCAGTATTAAGATCTTTTAGTGGACTGATTAATCATAATTCCAAGTTTATAGACAATTTTGCTCAGAAGATTAGCCAAAATAACATGCAATTTCGTTGGCATATATGATGTCTAAAAGCTTACGACACAATCAACGCAGACATAATCTCAGATGAAGTATTGGTTCGTTATAATCTCGGATTGCCAATAGTATTAACAACCGATGATTCAAACAATGTAGTAGCAGGAGTTCTATCTCATAAAATAGATGACGATCTTAAACCGATATGGTATATTAATTTAAATTGACAACTGACCATAAGCCCGATCATCATCTGCGTCTTTGTTGAAAAGAAAGTACTACCGATAATGACTCCAGCACGCTTTCAGAAAGAGAGAACATACGTTAGTCTAAGTGAAACTGAAAATCCAAATTTCATTGATAGTGCATGTGAAACTCATTGAGAGCCAATTTTTTAAATTAAGTAACGCAATCCTTAGAGGAATGGTCAGCAAGTGCAACCACCAGTAGAATATGGTTGCGTTACATGGGAATATAGGGCTGTCATATCGCAGAAATTTCGATAACAGTTAGCTGATCAGTTGCACACGTCGTTGCTCGTTATTATAAAGACGAAAGTTTTAGCAGGTATATACGGCTAACAAAGAAATAGAATCAATGATACAAGCTTGTAAGCCTCGCGAAGAGTTACGAAGCATTCGGAACCACGGATCCCTTGGATGCCGTTTCTCTTGCAATTGGGAGGCTGTAAATTTTGGTCTGCAAGCGTGCCATGTCGGTTGTTTAAGGTAAGAGGATGAAATACCAACTTCATGGACTACGCCGTACGAGCTATCGTAGCAGGAAGATATTTAAAAGTAAACCTGAATAAAAATTTGTTGTTGGATGTGGCCTTGAATATCAAGCATTTAAATTTACTCAAAATAAATTAACCGAAAATAAGTAAGCATTGAGTAAATGAATAGGAGGAAGAAGAAATTTGTGGCGAAATCTTTATATATTAGAAAATTCTTTAACGACTTGATACTGGCTGCCACGAGAAGAAATTTCTCAGGCTAAAGTCAGCTCGGTTATATCATTATTCTTCACACTGCTTAATTAATCTTTCCTCATTCAACTTTCTTTTCTCTTGAAAGTGTTACGGCTTTACTTGTAGTCAAATACCCTTTAAAATGGGTATTAACGAACTTCAATATTGCGTACTTGTGGATGGACGGATGGATAAAGACACTGTATTGCTTAAAGTCATTACGACGGGAGTATGGGGAGGAAGGGGACTGTACGACTGTACGCTGTTAAGCCTTAAATAAACTGTGTAAAGCATTTACAGATGTATTTAATAAATAAGTTTAATTAAAAGCTCACATGGGCTTCTATGGTTACTGTAGCCGCTGCGTTCGTTCCACGGAATAAATTTCTTTTACATGTGTAAAGAATACACAATCACAAAATAAAACATCAGGTGCGCCCCCAAGATCCGTCATTTCGTTTATTTTACATTTATATCTCTATGACTTAATGTAGAAAATGGAAAAGTTTAATGATGTATTCTACACAAACTGAAAGGTGGATGAATTCCTTGCATTTCAGTTTGAGCGAAAAATTGTGCGCAATGTGTGCGAATAAATGCATTTATGTGTAAGTAATACTTAAGTAAGTTCAAGGGAAAAATTTTATATGTGAAAAAATCTGTTTAATAAAAATCCTTCATATACTTACGCAAGTTTATAAATTTACATTCAATTAAGTGAAGAGTGCGGTTACTTAGCTACACAAATATGGTACAAAGCGGTATATACTTATATTAAAAGTTTATAAAGGAAACAAGAGAAAGAATAAAAAGGAAGAAAAAGCACAGCAACGCAACCTGTCATGTTTTATCATAGACAAAGGAGTCTTAGAGCAAATCTTATGTGTTCGCGTTAAAGGACTTGCTTGATATTGAATTCAAAAGCACTTTACTTCATTCATTGATAGTCGTAGGGCGTGAGTTACTTAACCATATGTAATAACCAGATACGACTGTAGGGTATTGTAAGTATTGCAAAGAACGACAGGTACACGGACTTATCTCGCAGATAATAGTGAAAACCCATCCCATAGATATTATCAGCATAGTGAAAGCTTTGATATGCTATTATATTCCAACAGTTGCTATAAATAAAATTCACCCAACTATGCACACATAGCAGAAGGAAGGGAGCCGTATAGGCGAATATATGTTTGTATCAGATATGAATATAAAAATGTAAAATTTTATATGAACTTAACACCCGAGCATTTTACATAAACACGAAACCATTTAGGCGCTAATGCACATAATATACTTACGTAATATCTTATATGTACATATGTGTTCGTAAGTATTTTAATCTTCTATATTGCTATTATGACGGCGAAAAATCAACAAATAACTATATGCTGGACATAAACATGTTGTGTGTTCCGCCTCGCTGGATATAAAATCGTAAAGGTTAAGTCCTCGCATAACAAATTGTAGGGGATATATAAAAGATCGTCGGTTTATATGCATTATTAGCTTTACACAGATTAACGCTTACATTCAACAAGTTTTTAATCACTTTTTGTTTAATTAAACATTTATGCTGTGGTTGAGGTTAGGCAAAAGACCCGAGAAACAAATAACAATAACAAAAGTAGTAACGTAAACGATTAACAGCGAAGACAGCATAACTTATGGACTTAAAAGATACCAGGATTCCAGCAGCTTTGAATAAGCAAACAGCTGATATAAGAGATCTTCGCGGTGTTTTGCCACTATATGGTGTTGATGCCTATACATCGGGCAACACTCACCTGATTGTCTCAGACGAATATATGCTTAGAAGGCAGCATTTCAGCTTACACTTTTTGTAAAGATACTTAACGCTTTGCTCGTGTAAAAGGTTACATTGATTTGACAATGAGTGAAATATCTGAAGAAGTGCGCTATGAGATGCTTTTTTACTACAAAAAAAGGTAAAACATGCCGACAAATATGTGAAGTGTACAACGAGATTGCTGTGAGTCAACGAAGAACCTCGATTCCGTTCCGGAAATTTCGTTGTCAAAGATTTATCTCGCTCTGGTCGACCAGCCAGTGAAAAATTCGACGAAATCGTGCAACTGGTAAAGAAAGACCGGCACGCAAACTGTCAGGAAATAGCGGAGGCACTAAACGTCAACCACATGACATTTTGGAATCATTTGAAAAGAGCAGGTAAAGAAGAAGCTCAAAACAAGACCACAAAACTGCTGAGAACTTTTATATCACCCATTATTTTTAATAAGAAGGAGGTTACGCTCTACGGGATACTTCGGGTAATATAACCGCAAGATGTAGAGACATATTTCGATCTGAAGGTGCACCGTTTGATAGTAGGCTGCAGCTTTACTTATACATTGAACTCTCTATTAATAGAGTTAGATCGGTGCTTGGCTTCACAAAGCTCTAGTCGAAAGAATGTCAATACGCTTCAGTTGTGTGGATTGTCATCGCGTAGACGCTATTGCATCAGTTCGAAAACAATTCTTCCTTTTTGCATTAAGGAGTTTGTCGTAAATCGCTCAAGCTTCATTAATACTACGCGAAAACGGATTAGAAAACGGTTTAGCTTGGAGAGGTTTAGCTTGACTGGCTAAGCATAGATTCATTTCAGGCATCAGTTTTTTAGTAGAACCGACAGATGGTGCTATAAATTTGGCCATCCTATAAAATGAGATGAAATTGTTTGTTACTGTCCGTCCGTCTAGTGTCTTTCGACTCATAAAACTTCGCTAATGTAGATAAAACTATGAATTTTTCAACCCCCATATAAAATTTAGAACGAAGTTTATAATTTTATCTCGATATCGGACTCTCCAAAAACGATAAAAAAGACTTTCTATATTTTTCGGGCTCTGCCCATAGCACATCTTAGTAACACGTGAAACTAATTAAGTCATTTATCGTACTTAAGCAATACAGTGTTGTGTTAGTTCGTTTTCTGGCTCGCGTCCTCTTAGGTCACTTGCAACCCATTGCTTATGACCTTTAAGCTTCAGAGTACGATTCAAGCATCCTTCTGATTTGAGTTTGATCCTTTCATAATAGTATATTCTTCCCTTGTACTAAAGAACTTAGTATAGGTTGTAATTTAGTAGCCTTCCACATGTGTAACTTCCAGAAATAATGAAACTCTCTTATTATATGAAATTTCAAAATTGTAGTTGAAGTGAAATGAAAGAAATGAAATGAAATTCAGTAAGCGAAATGAAATAAAAAGGTGCGTAGTTTGTGCAAATTTGTGTCTAAAAATAAAGAAGAATGTCTCTTTGTACATATTTATAGTTTGTGGGTTACCTAGGGCCGTTTAGAAGCATTGATAGTTATGTCATTGGCAAATATTCGGATGAAAAGTTTAAGGTGTCGTCTTTTTCCGGCCAAAGCGACAAAGTTTTGGTAATAAATAATGTTTAAATCAACTTAAGGAAGTGTTAAGACCTGATGACGGTTAATCTTGTATGCTCAAATCATGCGCTGATGATTCAAACCTCTCATATCCGGACTTCATCATGGCTTTCTAAAAGGAAGACCTACTGTTACAAATCTTTAAGGGTTTTCTTCTCATATTCGCAAGGAATTCTCTAGTGACTTTCACGCGGATGTCCTATTCAGGGACTTTAGGGAAGACTTGGTTAAAATCTGCTTAATCATAAATTACTGATTTTTCAACTCCAGGCTTATTGCTCTAACAGACCACTCAATCTGATCATTTTCCGGGACATAAGGTGTCCCTCAAGGCAGCCACTTAGGGCTCTTTCTCTTTATTTCAAACGTTGACGATGTTAAACTCTTTTCTTCCTGTACCTTGAAATTGCACTTATATTAGTTTCTAATGTGGATCCGTCCATTGATTTAGGAGGTTTTTCGACCCACCACATTTTAGTCTGCATATTGAAGTCTCCTTGGATAAGGCTAGCGGAGCGCAGGTTTTCATAAGACGTTGGTCCAAAGATCACGTCGGCTCATACGTTACACGAACGATACACGTGTGCTTGGTGAGACCAATACTTGCATATGACTCTGTCTGTGGAACTTAGGTTAGGATCCGCTTGTAATTTTGTTAGCCATACTGTCTCTAGAGAAACGTAGATGTATCGTCGGTGGTTCCTTCTCATTTCCGTGAATAACCAGTGCTATTGAGTCGTCGGCGTTACTACGCGGGATGAAGTTCAATGAAAATTTTTCCACTATCTGTTATTCGATCGGAACAATTTTCATTAGCGTTCGTCCTTGGGTCAAAATATGTCATCAAAATTTGGGGCAAATTTCTTCAAAATCTCTAAACCTGCGACCTGTAGGTTGAAGACAAGAGTACATGCACAGACTCGGGCGGGCAGAAACGATGAAATCGATTCACAAAGTTATTCTGAAGAGATCTACACTCTTTCCCTACACGACGCTCTTCCGATCTCTGGGTGCTACACACATTCGCACAAATTCAACATACCTTAACATAGATGACGTCGGCTACTTAACCGTTTAATTACAAAAAAAAAGTTTTCAAGAATCCGATGTAACATCCGTTCATGCAAACAAAAGACAAATATGCAATAACTGCACGGAATTAGAAAAAATTCGATTATGGGCGACACTTATTTCTTACATTTCGAAGGTACGAATCGATCGGTAAATGCATTGTGTCAGCAACAGCAGAATTCAAATAAACACAGTCAGCTCTTAAAAAATAATTGTGGCCACATTTTGGATATTGTTGTTGAACCTTTAGACGGTTATTGAAGACGATAAAAAGTTTACTAAGTAAGAGATTCTACATGACATTTACCTTTACGTTAAGTGAGGCATTTTTATCTATCAAGGACAGGCCCACGACGGTATTCACACGACAAGAAAATGTGAAGAAAAGACGAAGAAAAATGCCAGGCATATCTTCTAAAATCTCTTAGCTTGAGAAAAATGATTAGCTTTAAAGTTTGTAAAGCTAAGCGCTCGCACCATGAGTCATTTAGAGTTTGTAGTAGTTGTTTATGTTAGTTGCGCCAGAGATATTTTGGTTTTCCTGGAATGATAAAGCATTTGCCCCGTACACGAAAACACTCATAAAACCCTCTGTAGTAAGTCTAAGCCGGCTTAC
>CCAG010003068.1:0-16689 GCA_001077435.1 Glossina morsitans morsitans
AAAAAGCAAAATAGCCCTTTAGCTGTGCTTAAGTCGTAAACTTTGAAACAGTCTCATGTTAAGGTGCATTACTAATTTGAGTTTAATAGGATAGAATTCTCATCATCCATTTGCACGTTTCCCTTTATCATTACTTGCCTAAATGTCAGTTATATAACATTCTCCAGTTTCTAAATCATTTTTCCGAATTATTGTTGAACCTTTCATACACACACTACTACCCAAAAGTGTGAATGTAGTTCATTTAGTTACCGAAAGCATTTCAGTAAAATTATGGCGGCAAGAATTTAAAAATTTAATATCAACTTCTTTGTATGTATGGATATGTGTAGCCTTCAGTTAGTTGAAAGCACTTAGTCTCTTCTTTTGTGTCGAAAAGTGCACTCTTTCGAATATTACTATCAGTATCAAATCCTTTCTATACATACCGGTGTGAGCGGTAGAAATATCAAGCACAGCACCGTCAATATTTCTCAAAAACTGCTCCTCCATCTGAAAATATTAGTTTTGGCCCTAAACTTTTAATGTTGAGATCGTTTTTAAATTTTCATATGGATGGCACAGGCCAATTATACAAATGTCACCCTTAGGTTTAAACACACGAAAATAGTATATGGAAAATACTCTTGAAAACATCTAACAGAGAGATCGAAAAACATTTAGCAGAAAACCTACTTGCGGACCAGGCCCACAACAAAATTTCATCCGTGAGTTTTAATGACGATTCACAGATTTCTCAGTTTTTTTAGTTTTAGAACAGTTTTTTCAATATAAAAAGAGACGAAAGAATGAACTGGCAGCTAGGTGGATGTGGATATCTCCACCATTCAATATATCCTAATATACAAGTAACAAAATAATCGCTTCAATGAAAATGTGGCAGGGTGCTACTAGCGTTCGCTTTGTGTATTTGAAAACCACTAGACCTGAAGGAATCATTTATTTCTCAAAACTACTTTATTTTCAAATTTTTGTTTATTTCAAATTTTTGTTTATGTACTAAGGTAAGCAAGTGCTTTCCAGATTAATTCGTCCTTATACTACTTGTCGTGCAAGGGTATATTAAGCTTGTGCGGATGCTTGCCCGAAAACCCACAAAAACTTGAGATAAATCCATCTTCCAGCATAGCAATCGATTCAGAATCACTTTTTGCATCGATCTAAGTTTGGCTTTGTCCCAGGGACAAACGCTATTGAATCTCTCTCGCCATATACAGCCTTATTTTGGAAAGTAAACTGCGTTAAGCGACTGGCGTAGATGGGCTGCTGGGTCCGCTAAAGTATTTTCACTTGTTTGTATTTAACTTTAAAAACCACAACTCATGCGATGACAGCACCGCACAAGTGTAAACGTGTAAGCAACAATTCACTCTAAGAAATGTCTCACGAAGCAGTTGACTCTTGCAACGAGTGACGTTTAACATATTTAGGGTATACCTGTTCCTTATCAAATCAAATCAAAGCGCCATTATTGACATTCGACTTTGAAACTAGAAAACTTTAGTAATTAACGTAAGTAGCCTGCGTAAAAGTGTTTCGCTGTTAAGCTGAAATTCTCAAAATCAAGGGCAAAAGTCAAAATTATGACTTTATTAAGTAAGTAAATTATCATATTTCATGTTCTTATCCTATTAGACATGATTTTTTATCGCTAAAAACTTCACTAAGTTATATTTTATAACACTTTTAAGAGACTGTGTCAGAATTAAAAGTTTTCCAATAATTTATGAATAATATTAAATTTAAGTATAAGTTATATATATATATATCTGTCTAGATTTGCCAATTGCCAGCTGTTTTGTTTTCTTCATTCACTAAAAAATACATTTTAATGGTCAAATATTATTAATAGCAAGTGGTTCTCATTGGTTTAACACCCACAACAATGACAATCATTTCATTCTCTCATCTACTTTGTAACGCAGTTGTCTTGACAAAAATTTTAAGCGATTAAGCGGACAATAAAAAAAAGTGCTAAGCCATTGCCTACGTTTTTCTTCGTCTAAGTGGAAAAACTTATTAAGCGACTTTTCGAAAATAATTTCAGAAAATTCCTACAATTGATTGAATGCAAGATGAAGATGAATGCATTGGAGTCGCAGAAGTGGAGTTTGAGGAAACATTAATTTCTTTTCTCTTCTACTTAAACTGCATTGCAACTTAAGGGGGTAAAGCATTGTAAAAAAAAGGTAACCTTCAAGTAAATATGAGGCTGAGAGCAATTCTGAAGGTATTTCATTGCTTCTGCCAAGAAGTGTCAAGTTTATTGAGGATTCGTCAATAGAATTATATTTTTTGTTCTGTCATTTTCTCCACCATTTTGCAACAATTAAGGTGTAAAACATGCGATTCTGCCTTTGGGAGACACAGCAAAAGAGGCATTTGCGAGCGAAAACTCGTCGAGGGAAGGAGGGAACGAAAACGAATATTTTAGCTTGGAAGGACTGACTGTTTTATGCTTCTGGGCAGAAATAATGGAACATTTATTGCGATAGAAAAGCATGTCGATCACGTATTCTAAGTCTTTAAACGCGCTTATCTGGAAACACGGTTTCCAAACGGGACGCACTAGAATATTTTATAGGGTCTTTGAGACTACATTCTCTAGAGAAATATTTAGGATTTTTTCGATAAATTAATTTAAATACTTTTTATTAATAAAAGAGTGACTTTCCATCGACCAGAAAATGCACTTTTTCACTCCAACACTCGCCTGAGTAGCGGAGTAATGTAGAATCACGATTATCAAATCAATGTTTGCGGATTCAAATCTCGGGTGCGGTAAAGCTATCTTTCTTCGGGCGTAGCTGGAGTGAATTCGAAGCCACACACCCAGCTAAGCTAAGCTAAGCTGCAGCCACCACCCTCTCTTTCCTCTCTTCTTTCTAGCGGTCACCGTGTTCGACGTGGAGGCGATCCACTGAACGATGTAGGGACATAGATTAATTTATTTATTGTGCTGAGCCCCTTAAGCGAAACATATCCCCAGAGAATGACTTCGCTTTTCTTCTAATACTTCAAGGCATACTTATTAACCCCTTCAAATGTTATGATTGCACTACGTTTCCTTCTATCCCTAAGAAATTGTCCACAAACCTTTTTTTTTCTAGGCTCTTATGTTGTGTGTGTGTGTTTATCCTCTTAAAGCAATTATGGGGTTTTTTTTTTTTAATAAAGACATTGATAAGATGGAAAAGCTTTAAAAGGCGTTCAGATTATTCGGAAAATGATATTAGAAAGAAAGAGCAGTTATGTGAATCATTGTTAAGTTTACTGAACGAGAAAACTATCTCATTAGACTGTGAATAAGCGCGTAAGTGATATAATTCTGTTAACTAATTTGTACAGTTTTCCACTTAAGGTAATTAAGTGAAAGCTGAAGGCAATTGAATGCAATTTCCAAATTAATTGCAAATTGCGTACAAATTAAATCAATTAAGTTAAATGCTTTTCTGCCTTTGATGCAAATGAACAAAATAGTGGAACTGATGACCTTCGTTTCTATTAAGTTCTTATCGTTTGTTTTATGGTATTCAAGATTTGTCTCAAATTACTTAACGCGCTTACTACTTGTTTACAGTTTGCACGTAAATTTCTTTGGAGGTTAAATATTTTTAAAAATTTGTTTTCAATAACGTGACAATTAGGTTTTTATATCCAATCTATACAATATATCTACCAATTACTAATCAAATTGCTCCATATTGATAATCTATTTGTTACGCGTTTATATTTTTCAAGATATCCCTCACATTGGTTCGCGATGTCATTGAATTTATATTCTATATGTATATTTATATATGTATATATATATACATATATTTATATTTATATATATACATATTGGATAAATATTTGTTTGCTCTAAATGCATAATAATTTATTTTCAATCGATTGGTTTGTCGGAAAAGTTATGATGCATTTTTAAGATAATCATGTTATTCTTCCATCTGCTTTATATCCTACATGTTATCTCATGGGATCGTTCAAAATTCCATAGTTAAGCTTCACCGCTTCTGTAAATGTTTGTCTCAAATTACTTAACGCGTTTACTACTTGTTTACAGTTTGCACGTAAATTTCTTTGGAGGTTAAATATTTTTAAAAATTTGTTTTCAATAACGTGACAATTAGGTTTTTATATCCAATCTATACAATATATCTACCAATTACTAATCAAATTGCTCCATATTGATAATCTATTTGTTACGCGTTTATATTTTTCAAGATATCCCTCACATTGGTTCGCGATGTCATTGAATTTATATTCTATATGTATATTTATATATGTATATATATATATATATATACATATTTATATTTATATATATACATATTGGATAAATATTTGTTTGCTCTAAATGCATAATAATTTATTTTCAATCGATTGGTTTGTCGGAAAAGTTATGATGCATTTTTAAGATAATCATGTTATTCTTCCATCTGCTTTATATCTTACATGTTATGTCATGGGATCATTCAAAATTCCATAGCTAAGCTTCACCGCTTCTGTAAATGTCTATACAACAACTTAGGTTTTGCAGGTTCACTTAACATATTCCATACTCTCTCCCTTTATTCAATGGTTTATCTTCCAGTTTGTGAATTTAACATAAATCTACAGAAAGGAGTTTTGTGTACTGAAAATATCATAAAGTGCCTTAAAAGAATTGTCTGAAGGAATGTAGGAGTAGGAGTATAGGCGCAGTATAAGCCTATAACTAGGATTCTAAATATTGATTAAGTGTCGTCAAGACTACAAAAGTAATGTTTTCACAACGCGTCGAGTTACGCTTGCAAACTATCGCACAAGTAAGAAATTTTTTATCTAAGACCCTTTCGAACCATCTTAGAGGGGACATTCCTTCAATGTCAGGTTACACACGAAGAAAAAAAAAAAAAGAAAAAATAGGTAAAAATCCTTTTACAGATCTATACCAATGTCTTCTTTAACAACCAGTTGTCAGCGGAATAAAAAAAACAAAATTTGAAAGAAACGTGAAGAGAGAGAAGAGAGCTTGAAAAAAATATGCCCACCTCTATATTTTTGTGGTGCCACATAACTGGCCAGTCAAGAGAACTTCGATACCAGCAATGTGGTATAATACGGACGAAATGAGTCTACTGAGCCAATGAGCCAAAAACATTAACAAAGAAGAAAGAAAAGGAGATGAAGAGATTGGGTTGTAAATACTCTGTTTTGTTGTTTTACTTGCCTAATGTGTAGAGTTGGATTGCGGTTAGGTGCTTGACTAATGGGCACGCAGGCGTCGCTTTTAGCAGAAGATAAGAAGAAATCCTTCATCTCGCAATCAGAAGCTAATCGGCCGTAAGGTGCTGTTGAGTGCCGTATTCCTATTAGATGCGCGAACAAGGACGGCCGATGTACACTGAAAGCGATTTAGGCAAAAGTATGAGTTAAGACTTTATGCACTTTAATGCTTATGCATCTTGATTGCATTACACGTACAGTACAGTAATTAATTTTTTATTTTCACTACTAGTAGGTAAGAAGGCGGATCATTGGTAAAGCAACTTGGATGTCCTTATTTCTTTTCTGTATATGTAATATAAACACTACACATTTTAGAGAATCTATTATGCGTACTTCCGCATATTGCTAAGGGAATGTATCTCAATACTTCTATTGAACCATTCAGTAAAAATGTCGAGATATTGCTTGTGTGAGTCAGTGATATTTCTTTGCAAACATGTCTCGAATTTGGCTCTGGCATTACTCACATACATATCGTAAGACAAGGATTTGTAAATGGCGGCAGCAGGAAGTCATAAGAGACTAAGATTTCATCACACGTTTTGTAGATTGGCTATCATTATCATCGGTATATAATCGTAGGGGTAATCCCAAGAAAAAGGCAGAATTGCATAAACTCTACAGCGATAGTCGTGACAGGACAGGCAATGTCTATAAGGAATTGTGAAATGTCGGAAGAATGACAACAAAAATTTGAATTGAAATATATAAGCATAGGGATCGTACGATCTCTCCGCCAACCCAATATTTGTCTTGTCAATATTTGTCTTCAATATAAAGACAAGGTTACGATATCACATTTTTATCAAACCAAACCAAAGTGTTTATATATATATATATATATACAGTCTTAATGTTTTCTGGCGATATTGAAATACTTTGATATGTAAAAACAAAAACTAAAAGCAAAAAAGGCAATTTGCTTAATGTCACGCCGGCTTAAGTAAAACAAATCAAATGACAAATTGTATATATAAAAATTAAAATTAAAATAAAAATAAAAAAAAAAAAAAAAAATGAATAAAAAAATACATAAATTTGAAAATCGAATTCTGGCATCAAATGTCTATCTGTTGGTTCGTTTACAAAGTTTAAGCAAACATTTTATATTTATGTTATGCATTTTTCTCTCTCCGAGGACTTACATGTCAATCAACACTTGCCTCTTGTAAATGAGTTTATTAATAAAAAAAACACTGAATAAAAACTAACAACATTAACGACAAAAATGACTTATAAAATGATAATTAATGTTTCAAAAAAAAAAAAACAAAAAAAAAACAAAAAAGGCAAAATTATATATATGTAGAAAAAATTAGTGAAAATTACTGAAAACTTCAAAAATTTATCAAAATCAATTTACTAACTAAAGTTGAAAATGAAAAAATGATTTTTCTTTAATAAAAAATAATGATGTTATTAAGAAACACTTAATCAAGTTTCTTAAAATCCAATTTACTATAAAGAAAAACAAGAAAAAAATATAATGTAAGCAGCTTAAGACGATACCTTTGATACCTACCATACACTTGCTATTGTCAGTTCCTTATTACACTAATAATTGCATGATAATAAGCGTAACGTGTTATGAAAAGTTAACTGCAACGTCAAATATAGGTTAGATCAGTTCACGAATGCACGTAGGCAAGCTGCGGAAAACCTATAACACACACTTAACGCAACACATAAGCAAAGTTCGATTAATGTACGGTAAGCTACCATGCACCACATATTTGAGAGCATATTGATAAGATTTCCAGCGTGAAAAACACACTAAAAAATGGATTTCCAGCTTTCAGCTTATTCCGATATATAAGCCATTGAGGCTTGGTGTGAGTTTGGCTAAGAAACTAGTCTTTGTTAGTGTTTTTAAAAGAGAAAATTTCTTATATTAGACGTAGTATTATTCCGTATATATATATATATATATATATTTTTTTTTTATGTACGTCCGGCCACATAGAGAGTGCCTCCTATACGTACAGGCACGAAGGTTTATAGGTGAAGAAAGATAGAAAGAGAAGGAGGAATAGAGTTATCCTAAGGAATCTTGCAAAGAAAAATATGTCAATCATATTTCCGGACAGAAAATAGATACGAAAATTGTAAAGACCTTCAGAGCGAGTTCAAGAAGTCAAACTTTTTATTAGTTAAAGAATTGCTGCAAGAGGCTGATCTGCGGGCGGGATAGACAACGAGACGGACGGACAGACGATTAAAATAGTTTCTGCGGGCTTTTTGAAAACTTCTGATCTCAGTAAGTGAAATAGTAATAGAAAATTTCCAGAACGACGTTGCTGGACACGTAAATTAATATATGTATGTATATGTAAAGGTCATGGGATTCTAGGCTACATATTTGTAGACATTACAAAAGTGTATTAAAATCTCGATTTTTCTGACTAATGGATAATAAGAAAAAAGAGTTCATTTCGGTAGAGTGGACTTGATTCCCGAATCGGATGAGCGCATTCCTAAGACCATCTCCTAAAATTAATAGACAACACCTAACTGAAAACTGTGAACGGCGGGAATAAGATCGAAAAGCTTGAAACCAAATGTGTTATTTTCATCATAACGTGACCTACATATCGTGTTTACAAATATTTATTTCGCCGTCTGTACAAACAGTACGAGCGGGGATTACACTCGTGATGATACAAATAAAAAATGCGTATGTTTTTAAGGCGTGATAATAACGTACTTTTTATGCCTTACAACACGAACCCCTTATACGTTACACACAAGCCCCACATCAAGTTATTGAAGGAAGTAGCACACACAAGCGAATAAATAAAAAACATTTTCCATCAAATTTTTGTAATCCTTTAGTGACTCTATGTTCACATCTACAGATTTTTTAACTCAAAGCGATGCAAGTAAAGCGAAACATTTTAAGACCAATGTTGTTATTCTACTCAAGTGATGCGTTACAGGTTTTAATTGTGATTTCGAGAGAACGACAGATTTCTATATAGTGGTAAAAAAAGTCTTGTTAGTAATTTGCTATCTATCATCTATAGATTATTTTATGTCACACAAAGGCACAGACAGGAAGAAAAGGTAAACCAATGGTAGGCTAAGCAACATTACCTTTTCCCCATGCATGCGATGTTTAAACATCGTAACCGCGATTTGAGGAAAAGGACACATTTTGTCATTCAGACTGACCGTGAGCCTGTATATGTATGCAATGTTCAGTTATGAAATTTTGTTTTGCTAACTTTTTGCGGACCTCTACGGATTGCTTAATTGCCCGGTAGAGATGAAAGGAATGAAAGGAAAATTTGTTTTCCCTCGCAGTCGTGATAAGTTTCCATTATTTATATTAATCAGGGATAAAAGCGTAATATGCCGTCTGCCACCACGTTACGAACGTTGTACGTTACGAACATTTGACTTAAGTAATAAGTGTACCGCCTCCTGGCAATGATGGATGTATACAAACGTCAGCGAACATATTTATAAAGCAAAAGGAAAAAATACGTACATATTATGTTGTTCTTTTCGTAACGTAATGTTTGCAAACAGTGGCAGCTAGAAGACGGCAATGATCGGTTGGCCGCACTGTAATGGTAAGAATTTCAATAAAACAGGAATGGGCAGTTTTAAGGCCTTTTCTATTATATTATTACTGGCTTAGCTCAGTCTATACGAATGGGCGAACACCTTGCCAGCCGAAGGCATTGTGCTAAAGAGTTTTGTTGCTTTCGTTGCTTTTTCGATATTTATTTCATATGTATATATAAATATATAAATAATATATATACATATATATATATATATAAACCATAAATATTGCTGTGATTGACGATGAATGGTGTTGCACTTGATAGCAACTTTACACGGTGAGGTAAGCTGCGCAACCAAAGCATTCCTTGAGGTGCGTTTTGTTTATAACGAGACCACAATACAGTTTAACTGAAATTGAAAATATGTTGATAAACACAAGCAACAATAACAACAACAATACAACATTCAAGTGAAAACCTTCAAGCAGAAAGAAAACGAACAGCTTTATAAAATGTTGTTAGTTTTCTTAAAATGTTAACCCCGCTGAGGTCTGCTTAACGATCGGCCATTAAGACCTATAAAAATGCCGCTTTGCGTTCAATTGCATTTGTGTTGTTTTTTTTTTTTCTTTTTCTTATTTATTTATTTTTATTTTCGTTTTTTTGTTGTTGTTGTTGTTGTTGTTGTTTTTTTTTTTTAAGTTTTTGTTCACGCAAAACAAAAATGTTGCATTCACCTTCTAAGGTTTTCACTAATGAAGTTATTTATCTCTATACAAACATAGGCGAATTTTTAACGCAAACCGTCAGTTACTTATATAATATATTGACAAACATATGATCACAATCTCGCTGTAGAATTATTTATTATTATTAATAATAAAAGTAAAAAAATTCATATGCATTTTGTTGACGATAGGTATGTTTCTTTGCTTGTTTGTTTGTTTGTTTTTTTCTTTTCATTGTTTGTTTTGTTTGTTTATATAATTTTTATTTTAACCGGTCTTTTGATTCTCTTTTTATTTTTTCTATTTTTTATTTTTAGTTTTTTTCTTGTTTTCTCATTTTCATTTCATTCAAGTAGTGTTTATATACTTTTGCTAAATTACTTGTTAATTAAATGTCTACATAAAAATTGTGTGTCCAGCTCGCGCAGAGAGTTCATTTAATTGCTACTAATCTTCAAAACACTGTTCATGCGTATTTACATGCGTATGTGTGTGCCTGTGTGTGTATGTGTGTGTATTATGCGATTATATACCTATACATCAACGCATGATTTACTTTGACTAGGTTTCATATCACGACCGTAAGTTTTATTTGCCTGCTTGCGTTTTGGTCAATGCAGTCAATTTGAATTCCTTTCCAATTAATGTTATTCGCAGCACCAGCAGCAGCAGCACCAGCAGAAGTAGTTGCTAGTTGTCGTCATTATTATTGCTGTTGTTGTTGTTTTGTTTAATTGACACACTTTTGTATAACATAACATGTTTAAAGCGTCGACACCCATTAAAAAAAAAAATTGTTTTTTCTAATAAAATAATAACAAAACGCCCCTACACTTTTCACTTGGATCACACTTCAGCTTACATAACTTCAAAATGCATTTGAAATGTAATCAAGAATTACATGCGTGAATGGACTTACAGTCAAAACTAATCAAGAATACTATTTTTATTAATCGGTTATAAATGTGCAAACAAAATAATTTCATTTTTCTTAAGGTTAACGCATTCACACACTATTTATAAATTTTCAGCTCTCGGTTTAGTCGACGTCCCAGCGAAGATATTATTTTATTTACTTTTAATCGAGTCTTTAGATCATTCAACCATAAGAGACGTTCTATGGCTAAAACCTCGCTTAGTTGACATGGCAAAATGGGGATAAGGTCTCTTAGGTGGATGCCCTTAATGATCCCCTACATTTTGCCAACAAAATAGAAAACGTTGTACAACACCTTTCGTCACTCATCTACCCATTTTCAGGGAGCTTCTCTTTAAACGACCCTTAAGTAAAGCTCTTGTTAGCTTCCTTTACAAACTCTTTCACAGTTTCATTCTTGGTTGTTTGTGCACCTGCTTTGCTTTAGAGTTTTTTCCTCACATTAAACTCCAGTATATAAGCAGACAAAAAATCCAGATCCAACTCGAAGCAGACTTTTCTAATACAAGAAGCGAAAAAACTGGATAGCCAGTATTACTTACTCGCAAGTCCCTAAACTATTTTCTAATCTCGGTGATCTCGTCTCTTCCCTTACTTCTTCGCATGTTGCACCGGAGACTTACCCTAAGTGGTGGCTAATGTTAAAAAAAACGAAAAACGTACTCTGGCGCTTAACAGTTCAGAGGGAAGTAAGACGAATGACGTTTGTGACATTTGTTAACAAAACTCTCTTACGGTTACAAAATTGACTTCTGAAGCGACCTATGAAAATCAATTGATTCAGCTTTCCGCCTAAAAATCCCTGAGGTTCTATCATGATGATGTAATGGTTGTGCAAAAACAAAAAAAATGACAAAAACTTAAGAGACAAGAATTTTGTTAAAAAACTTTAAGGAAAAGCAGAATGATCTTCTTCCTTGTTGACCTATTTATATGAACCGAAAACACCAGGCAACGTACTTGAATGCTTGCCCTGGAATTATTTTCCAAGATATGAAAGAAAATGCTCAAAACAAAAGCGTTGGTTGTAAGCTTTGAAAATCTTTCGCTGCCTTTTACATATCCGGGACATCAATAGTCCGCATATTTCGACTGATACAGCCAGGTCCAAGGTAAACTCATCAGAATAAATACAATTTCAACGGGAAAGATTCGTATGTCCACACATTGCGGTAAGCCAACTAAAATGCAATGACTCTCGTTCCTGCAATCGAATTATTTCTAACTAGTTCACGGTAGTTCACGGTACCTTAAAAGTAAAGTATTTATACTAAGAATGAATAATTCGTGTGAAAAAGGAGAATGAGACATATCTACATAGTAACATTTGTAGGTAAATTGCAAAGAATGATATCACGCGAGTCAAAGATTCGCCATGAGACGAGTTACGTTAAACTGAGAAGTCTTCTTAATAACGTAACTTAAGCAAGGCCGACTTTACATGATCGCTTGAATCACTTGATCGAAAACGAATAATAAAAGTCGTTAAATGGTTTACAAAGAGCACGGAAAGGGGAAAAGAGGTCACAATTACTCGTGCACTGCGACAACCGAAGAGGAATGAATTTCCTCGAGACTCTTCCAGGAATGTTAGAATTAAGCCTACCAAGCATGGTTGGTGAAGGAATATCTCCTTGAATAACTTCGCGTAAAAATCCTATTGCAAGAACCTACCTGCGTTGGTGGTAATGCTCCATTAGTATCCCATTTTAGTTCTCTCAAAGCAAACAAAAGAAATTGTTTCCTCCAACCATATCAATGCAATAATTGTAACTTAGAGACCAAATGACAGACGCATACGCAACTAACGGCCTTGCCCAATCCGTGGAGAGACCTTTCATAACATAAGGGTAAGGAAATCACGCCCAGACTTCGCTTTGCATACCGTCGATTTCACCTGAAGATTTAAAGTCAGTTTCATATCAAAAACTGCACCAACAGCACTACTCCAAAGGCTCGACACCTAACTTTTAATCAAAGTTGATATTGATAGTGGACACTTCACCGAACGGCTTAGACTAGCATTTTTTTATATCCCGCTACATGCTATTTACCTCACACTATTCCGACAGCGACAATAAATCGGACTCGAGGAGACGAAAACGTTCGAGAGAAAAAGTTTAACATCATCAGCTTACATTAGTACTCCCGAATATTGGCAAATCATTTATAAATGAACATAAGAACAGCGCGCGTACATGGCTTCCCTGCGGAACACCACGATCTAATTAAAACTCTTTAGGTACGATCCATAAGATAAGAACAAAACCCTTCTACGAGGCCATGACTAAAGCCAATTTTGATTCAAAGACATGGTAAGCAAATTCTAAGAGATCTAAGCTATAGTCGATTCGCCATTCACAAAGCCATGCTGGCAAGGTGATACAACTACAATTTAATATTGTTAAGCCAATGTCTTTGTTACAAGTTTTTCCAACAATTTAGGCAAAGCGAATAGTTTCGCAATGTCTCTGTAATTCTCTATCGACAGCCTACCACGAGGGGTAAAACATAATTGCATTTCTCGATATCTGGACCACTAGACAAAGAAAGATTCCAAATATCTTTAAACGGCAACTGATTAGGACGCTCGAAGAGACGCCATCCGGACCGAAGAGACGGGAACATTTTGCCTTGAGTCATTTTTAAAAGCGCAAATCCAAGCACTGATCTGGGCTTTAAAAGAAGATCGCGGTATATTTTCCTAAATCTTAGATTCAACAAACAATCCAAACACCGTCGGTTTTTCAATAGACTCGCTTTCGAATACTGATGTTTTTAGTCTATTTGAGCAGTTTACTCATTATTGGAAATCAAATTCGATATCAGCGAAAATGCTTTTCAAACCATATGCGGATACTATTGCCGTAAAAACAAAATTTTGACAATTGAAAAACAGTTGCGTTGCGAAAACAAAGAAAGAGAACAACAAAAGAGAGAACAAAGAACTTAAGAAGTATTTAAGTATTAGCTAACGATAGGAGACATTCAGAAGCCAATGAATTTCGCGGCAGTCAGTCTTCTTTTGGTTTTCTTTATCTTCACAAGCTTAGCTTCTGGTAAAACTGTAATTAATTGCTCACCAACTTGTCCCATTGAATATCGGCCCATATGTGCTGAGATTGAGCGACCACGTCGTGGTCGTTGCACTTTCCGCAATAAATGCGTGCTTGCGCGACGTGAATGTCGGCGACCCTTCGAAGGTAGGTAATAAAAAAAGAAAGAAGCAAAATAATATTTTATTTAATATAACATAAAATTCTTGTGCAAACTTTGTTTTTACGAATTGACTTTTTAGTCTGGCGTACTATGATAATTGGGACCTGTCCAATAGCATCAAAGTTTTGTGATCGTTTTATGGAAATGACTTGAACTTTTAGTATAAAAATGTATTTAAAGTTTTTTACTTAATGCCGGCATTCAAATAAATAAAAAATATATGAATTATCTCGTCTTATAATTGATTTCTTCTGCTTCTTCGGTCATAGGTAGAACAAAATAATTCATCAAGTGAGACATTGCAGACGTGGCTTTTTACCTATAAATCGAGAAATTAACATGTCGGGACAAATGCTCGCTTTCGCATTTAACGAAATGCTTCATGCTAGTACGTCCGTCCGTCAATTGTTCAAATGCGTATAGTTGCAAAATTGCAGTCAGACAAGAGACACTCGGAACTCTTACGCGTGCTTATCGCATGATCAAGAATCAAATTTAAAAATGGATGCATGTAAGCACAAATTTATTAAAAGCGAAAGCTATAAATAAACACTTGGACCTGCTGAGATAAGCCAACTAAACTACAACATTTTGTTATCAATTCCTTCTCATGTTAATAAAAAAAAAAAATATATATATATATATACATATATTGTGAGGACGTTCCGTCCCATTTCCTATGGCCGTGGCAGCTCAGCGGCCCAGGGAAAGAATCACAAGAAGATTTCTATTTGTCTGCAGGGACTTACTCTTTTCTTTATTTATTCGATATTCCCGTTACACCTGGTGAATTGCAGTAAGATGTTAATAAAATGTACAATAACCACAGTATCGCGACAATTGTTAATGTCAAACCCGACTTATTGGCTCGAGAGCCAAAACTCGACTTGTCGGCTTGAGAGCCTAACTCTGACTAACTCAAAACTAAACTCTCTCTCTATTCTTAACCTATGCTTAAACTATTCTTATTCTATCTTAACCTAATCCTATTCTATCTTATTCTATTCCTAACCTTGTTCTATGCTATTTCTTATTCTCTCTTAATCTATTCTTGTTCTAGCACTCTCCCCTCTCCAGAGATGGAGGACCCATGAGCCCAAAACGAGGGACGACTTTGGGTCCTCACAATATAAAATTAATTACGTAGAAGAATTCTGTTCAAAATAGATCGATTGCAGGAATGCAAAAAAAATATTCAGCTTAGGTCGAAAGCGAAGTATCCTGTTTATTGTTTTTTTTTTTTAACGGAAAGTTGTTTTCTCTTTTTACATAGCATTATTTATTTGTCTATTTATTTAAGAATTCAGAAAAGAAGACAAAGCCCTTAAAGAGCCAATTTAAAGTATTCAAGCAATTACAGTTAACACACACTACACTTAGCACTGAATCAATAAAAGAATTCAAACTTACAACAACAACAGAACTAAGTATATAAAAATAGTAACAATCCAAGCTTCAACAGAAGAGATTAAAAAATCAAATCAGCACATAGGCAGTGTCTCCTACTTTAAACAATGATTCCATATATCCAAAAAAAAAAAAACTAACTCTATGTAGTCTGCAATAAGCAATTAGCTCCCCAGCCATAGAAAAACAAAAAAAAATTTCAAAGTAATATTCAAATGTTCAGCAATAAGTCTCTCAATGGCAGCATACCTTCTTTCTTCTACTCTCATCCAAAATAGTCAGGTAATAGAGCCCCCAGTACTGTAAGCGATATATTATCAACTATACAGCAATGGTGAGATACCTGAATAATTTAACTCGGAAGGCGCCAGCAGAGTGAGAAAAAATGCGTAGGTGAAGAGGTAAATAGTTCCAGCAACGCGCAACACGGACCAAAAAAGATCTCTCAAAACAGCTACATCTAATCATAGGTATAGGGACCTGTGACTTCCTAGTAGAGTTCATGAAAACAAATTCAGAGCATAGATTAAGAGGTGCACCACATTTAACAACCGGATAAAAATACACAAAAGTGCGCCATAATGAGAATGTTTCAAGTGTACATCCCAAGAATTGCTTAACATACTCAGACACACGCTTCCTACCACGTAAACCATGTACAAGGTGTAAGTTACCAGCAGCAGTAAAGGCAACCACTTCCAGCCCATAAAGGATTTGAGGCATCAAAAGAACGTGAGCAAGACGGCATTTAATATCCTGGGCTAAATAGGTACTATTGGTATAAATAGATTGTAAGGCACCAACAATTTTTCCATGAATGAATTCTATGTATTTCTCAAAGGCGAGGTCATTATCAATACGTATGCCTAAGCATTTCTGTAGATCAACAATTTCAATACAGGATACACCAACAACAAGGATACTTAAGTGGGAACCGAACCGATTCAAATTCCCAAAAAGCATAGCCTTAGCTTTAGTCGGATTAATCAGCGAGGACTTATCTATAGAGCAATCCCAGAGTGGTCGTAGGCTCTCGTTGATTATCTCTTGAAACGCCTTCCAATCACAACCCTCCCTCCTAAATAGAAGAAATGTATCATCCGCAAAGAGATAGATTTTGAATAAATCATTTTTAATAACATTTTTAAATAAAATTGAGGATAATTCCAAGTGACAGATAGGTATTGAACGCTCAGTTGTCTGCCAGCAATGAATTGATTAACTCAGTAGTCCAAGTTGACGGCACTTGGGTGATGTTTTTTTACATTCAACTCTATCCACCTTCTTCCAAACTGCAATATTAAGTAAATATTTCAATTAATACCGAGGAATATTTGACAATATCCGCCTAGGGGCGAAGCTTTCATACCCAGCACCTCAAACTAATAAGAAATAAATTCTAATTGAATACATGTCAGCGAACTCGAGGGAAATCTGTTACGTGGACTGAAGCAAGCTTCTAGCAAACATTGTATTTCATTGTTAATCTCAGAAATTGTCCTTTGAGTTAAAATATAGTCACATTTCACGAATATATTGCGCGTTTCTCTTGGTCGATTTAAAATTACTCCTCATTCTGAAAAATCCCAGTTCCATAAGGGATCTCTAATGG
>CCAG010003071.1:0-34798 GCA_001077435.1 Glossina morsitans morsitans
TGTGAATGAAAATAAATGAATTCATTCACTTTAACTAGAAAGAAAAAAAAAAAATTGTCTATTCTTCTATGGCATTATTCTTATTCAATTCATTTATATATATATATATATATATATATATATATAAACATACATATATATACATATATTTCATTCATTAAGTTCTTAAAAATGTTATGAAAAACAATTCGTATACGTCCTTCGCTTCCACAAGTTTATCCAAACAATTTAACCGCTTTATTATTTTGCTATTTCTTTTTTCTTTTTTTTTTTTTTTAATTAAAGCGTCACTAAACCTCTCAATTCATTTTAAATAATATCATAGAAATTAATTTGAATGTGCAAAGATTGCAATCATTTTCTGTATTCAGTGAAACATTTCGCATATAAGCTTTTATTAGTGCGATATTTTTATAGCGTCTCGGAATGAACAAAGAAATAATTGCTAGAGTGAAGTAAGAGAAAACAAGTACTTACACTATATGATGGGTTAAATATCCTATGCCACTTCGCTTAATACAGTCATTCGTATAAGTATCTTTGGAGGAAATAAGGCTTTATATAAGAAGTAATCGAAAAAATGGTCTGATCCAAACCATTTTCAATAGGGTTTTCGTCCTTGGGCCTAGTTATGTCGGTGTTCCCCGAACTATGTGGAACATTGCGACACAAAACAGAAAAACATAAGAATCGAAACTTTAAACTATCAGACATGCAGTATCAGTTCTAACTGTACTAGTCCTAATATCTGGTGAATACGGTCAAGAAGTTAGTTCATCCCACTTTTGCGCAGGTAACGTTTTCTGAGCTGGTCGTGTAATATGCCAACGAACGTACCCATATTGAAAAATCAACCTGTAACAACCTCTTATAGTAGCCGTTTTTCCCCCAACATTCTGCTTAGTTTCATTAGCTGTTGCACGTGGCCTTCTATGGTTTTGTTTAGTTGTGTTAGTTTTTCCCTCAACATTCTGCTTAGTTTCATTAGCTGTTGCACGTGGCCTTCTATGGTTTTGTTTAGTTGTGAAGGAGCTTCTAATACATTGCATACAACTAATTTTCCCGAATGGCAATGCCAGAAATATTCGACTTCATTGACGATGTCAGCGACTCGTCTAGTCTTCGTGGTGATCAATTCACGCTTTAGATGTCTTGACGCATCGATTGTTCGCCGGCCGTGATGGTTCTATAATTATGAGTACCGCTTAGCCTGGCAGAAAAAAAGTGGGCCTATCAACCGTGCAGCCTTCTATTCAATTCCCAGTGCAATTAAAATCACATAGCTACAATGAAGAATCGCCCGGGCATAAACTTCCCACTTTATAGCCGATTACCAACTTCATTCTCCCTGACAATCACGGTTTATATAAGTATAAGGTACATCTACTGGATGCCTAGTCATAATAAAAATTTACTTCTGCTGCCAAATCAACTTATTTATCCCCATTTGAAATGTAGTTTGCACAAAGCGAAGCAAGGCGGACAGACGAACAGACAAGCGTAGACCTAATCACAAAGTGATTCCGAATAGATCAATATAATAAAAAGTGAGTCTATTTCAAGCTCCTGTGGGTGTTCCGCAAGACACCAATACGTACAGACGGACAAATAAGCTTAAATCGACTCAAAAAGTGATTCCGAATCAATCGACCAAATAAAAAGTGGGTTTATTTGAAGTCCTTCTGGGTATTGCACACACCCGCACAAACCCGCCATGTATCCTTGTATCAGTGAACTATAATACTACAAATGCCACTGAAAAGTTTTGACTAACTGCTTGGAACGAGAGTAAAACGAAGTCCTGCTTCTAAATTATTATGTAAATCATTTGCGAAATGTATTTTGGATTATTTTCTATTCTTGTTTTATATAGAAAAATATTGAATATAATGGCGAACATCCTATAGCACGCAAATTCTGGTGTACAGCCGCGTTCGTTTTAGCAAATTATTTCATATATTTGAATGAAACATTCAAACGTGATTTTCTCCCTATTTCTTTAAAGTTTTTTTTAATCAAATTCAAAAGCATTGTCTACATGGATTTGTGGAATAAAATAAAATATTTTACACACATTTATTAACTTTTTGTTAATAAATATGCAAATGAAAAAAATAAATATTTTTTCAATTGTTAGACATCATGCCAGTAATATGCGCATATATACGTGGATACATATATGTATGTATATATATATATATATATATATGTATAGAAAGAATGTGCATAACTACGTAAAGCGTTTTAAACATTTCTATAGAAAATATCAAAAATTATTCAGTGAATTCTTTTACTTTTTTTTCTCTTCTTTCCTAAACAATAGCAGACAATATGTATAAAACAGAAAATTTAACAAAAACCAAACACTTTCTGAAGAAAAAGGTAAAGTTTTTGTCTTTTAGGTATACGAAGAGACAGACAGACTGTTATCACCAAATACTCCCATGCGTTCCCATATAATTAAGCTAATAAATAATTTCACGCCAATGTCATTTATGAATTTATTTGTACTTAGTGATATATACATACACACACATTTTATTGTTTGTGCCTTTGTATATACCCGGGTGTTTGTGTTTGTAAAAGTCAGTCAAGTCTATCTTGATATTTTATATGAACGTTGAATAATGACTAAGTGACAACCAAGTTAGGTGACTGCCTGGCTGGCTGGCTGGCTGGCTGGCTGACTGGCTGACTGGCTGCGATTGTTATATATGCAAAAACAACGGTGAATTAGAATCATGTTGCATGTATTTCATACATATTTTATATGTCACACTTGAATGAAGAACTCTGAACTGTAAAATGCAAAGAAATAATAAATTTATTTGAAACAAGAAGGGGTTTATAATCGGCTTAAGTCGATTTTTCTAATACCTTTCGCTTTTTAATGCTGCTTCTTTAAATGTTAAATACATATCTTAAATGTTTTAAATGCTTTTGCTATTATTTATTTACAATCAAAGAATTATTTAGAACAAAGAAATAAATTCTAGGACTAGTGAGTAAGAGTACATACCCTACATCACTTGCGCAAGAAAGAGCAGTTGCGATAAATCCATCCTTTGCATTATGCCGATTGATTCAGAATCGATTTTTGCATCGATCTAAAGCTTGTCTGTCTGTCTGTCTGTCTGCTTGTCATGTTTTATTGCGTTCAACGTACCAGTCGCGAATGAACGTTCATACACCGGCGTGCTTTGGCCCAAGGATGAACTCTATTGAATATGGTTCGGAACGAACTACTTTTTCGACCACTTACCATATAATGTCTTACTTTGAAAAGCAGTCATATGAATAACTATGGGACTCCGGCGAGTATTTCCTGACGGGCCATGGCGCACTATAATTCTCTTACTTACTTGTTATTGAAGAAGATAGATTGGATTGTTAATCCAATCAATTTAATGAAGTCAAATAATGTAATAATATTAGTGTGTTGCCCAGATAATTCTAGGATATCCACAGGGTTAGGCGCTCCGAATATTGGCAATGCTTTGCTTTTGACCCTGTATATGTTTAATAGCAACATTTAGTCCCTAACGATAAATTGAAGGAGGGAATCCCTTATGGATCCCTTTTTATCTTCACTTTCTTAATATAGGTAGGCAATAGTAATAGTGGAAAGCGGTTAGGATTCACATAAGAATAGCAAGGATTGTAGTACGCTGTGTGGACTATTTTCATTAACTTATTCTGCAATTTTTAAATTGTCCACAACTCCAAACAGAGTTCTGATGCATTACTGTTCTGTACTGGTCTGGTGTAAGCAAACGCGGCACCCATTTCCAGAGATTCCCCATGGAAAATTTTCAATCGTGCAAAATAGTAAATACATTGCCATCTGATATCTTTAAGATATTAACTAGCTTACGCAATTTCAATCTTCAGTCAGCGTAGAGTCCATACAATCCTTGTCAAGGCATTGTTTTGCTTGAATGGTCCTACGCCTTATTATTCAAATTTATTTAATATTTTGAAAATTACAAAACTGAAGTCACTAAACCAATTTTGACATATATGGTACCATCCAGATACGATATGAGCCAAATATTTCCCAGACCCGAGACTTACTGAGTGATGTGCTATCGAAGGCGACAACATAACAACATCGTGTATGTATCTAAAAATGTAGACTTTAATCCTTTCTTTTTGAAGTATTCTTTAGAAAGACGCACACCCTTGTACTATCGTCTTCATTTACTTTTGACTAGAAAGATTTTGCAGCCCCATTTAAAACAGATGGCAAATTTTATTACCTAAATATTTATAAATTATTACTAAACTTTATTTTCAATAACCTCTACGTTTTCCTCAGTTCGCCGCTTTATTGAGAAGTCGGCGCGACCCTTAACTCAATTGCAAAATTCTCCGCGCTTATCGCACTAAATGCGTTTCATTGAGATGGGAATGCATGAAGAAGTGTGTTCCGCTATTAGAATTTTTAGCATGACGTTTAATTGTTCACTTTTAAAAGCATTGCAATGATCATGACCGGATTAGAAGGAAGGTAGGTGGGGCATAAAAAGTTTTCGTGACGAAAGGGCAAATTTAATTAAAAAATTCTATTATATTGTGACGTCATTGAACTACATACCATTTCGTGATTAAATAGCAGCAGATTTTGATCATTTGAAATGTCAAAAGAAACTAGCACGTATACCACGATGTAAATTCAAAAGATACAAACAAAAAAAAATAAATAAAAACGGAGCGGCTCTATGATGAGCATCCGACGATGTGTTTTACCAATGTATGAAAAACTCGTTTATGTTGGAATTTTACTTTCTGTGGAGAGGGTAGATTTTTTTGCTAATCACACAAGCTAAGACATGAAGAGTAGAAAGAGACAAGATAGTGAGTGTGACTGGACCATGTAGACTCTTAAGATCCCTCAAATGCCTTAAAAAGTATTTCTACATAGATATTAAAATATCCAAGGGATTCAATAGCGATTACGGACGGATGTTAGGATTTTTACAATTAATCTAAGCATTCTTGATGCAACTAAGTTAAACTTATTGGACATGCCTAATTACCGGTCTGCCTGAGCCAAAGTCAATTTTCTCCTCACTATGCTCACCATGGGTCAGACAGTAGCTTTTTCCAATGTTGAGTCTTGTTTCACAATGATTTTCTTCACCCGTTTGCATAATACAATGGACGCATTGATCATCTCTAGATAATAAGTCTTGTTTTTTTTTTTTATGAATGTTACTTAAGGTCTGATTAATTTAATATGATGGCACTTTTAATAACTAAACTAAAACTTATATATCCGCATTCGATACCGGGGATGATATGACATTTAGTAATAGCAGACGTTTATGTCAGAATAAAACGCAATCATTCACCCGTAATAACGGTTGATAGATTGCGTTGTTGATATGTCGACAGAAAGCAAAAAATTTACATAATTTACCATAATTTGTTGCAGCGAAGTGAAAGGAGAGAAAAGACAAGCAAGCAAACAAGCAAGCAATCTTATAAAATAAATCAATTTCATTAAAAAAAAAAAAAAAAAAAAAAAAAAAAGGAAAAACAAAATAGGAAATGTATATATATAAAATATATTTTTGCAACACACCCAACAAGTACAATAATTTGGTAAAACATTTTACATTTAAATCGCAGGATACAAGAACTTCCTTGTGCTCCTTGTACTTACTTTTCATTATCAAGCGCATGTCAGTAAAAAAGTTACAAAAGCCCTTTTCTTTTTGTTCGTTTATCTGAACACTGGAAACTCTTTTCGTTTTTTTTTTCATTTTTGTAAATAGCACCACACCAGTTACCAGTTCTTTATGGATTTCATTCATCCTTTTTACTCAACTCGCTGCCGCTGTTAAATGTATATGCATGGATACATATATGTATATATATATATATATATGCCTGGGTGTGTGTGTGTGTGTGTGTGTGTGTGTGTGTGTGTGTGTGTTTGAATGATGTCTTTTGTTGTTGCTATAGTTAAACAGCTGCCTGTCTGTCAAGCCTTTATTTTCCTGTACATATATATAATAAATGTTTTTATTTTTCGTTTATTTTGCATTTTTTTTGTTTTTTTTGTTTTTGTTTTGTATAAAACCGTGAATACATTGATGTAGTGTCTATATAGCTTAGATGCACATACAAGGTGGCCGGATGATTTTACAATTATTTAAACATATGCATACTTTATATGTTTGGTTATTATTATTATTATTATTATTATTATTATTATTATTCCTCTACTAACATATGCACACAACATTTGTCTATGTGTTTATCCACACACATATATTTTAGATTCTTATACGGGAGAGACCTATGTGTAAAAAGTATATGAATGAATGTATAAACGAACGAAAAAAAAAACAACATGGTTACGGATTTCCGTTTGCATATGAATAGCTAGCTGCTAGCTAGCTAGCTAGTAGTTGCCTGAATGCTTTACTTTGGAAGTTTTTTTTTTTCTTTTGTTTGTTTTTCATTATTATTTCTCCACTTTTTTTATTTTTGTTATAATAATAATGCATATGCATCTTTTTTTTATTTTTTCATTTTTTTGGGAGGTAAAAATCCTGTCAGATTTTAACATGCCTTAACAAAGGGATAATAAGTCTGTGTACTTTGTGAATGTCAAGTTTCATGAGTGGTAGACAACGAATAATTATATGTAAAGTTATTTCTATGTCTTATCAAGCGCTCGCATTCGATACGATATATCTGTGTATGTATATGTATAAAAATGGCTAAAATTTTTTTTTTATTTTTTTTTTTTTTTTTTGTAAAGATAAAATAAGTATAAATACCGACTTTTCATACATTGCATATTCAGATATATTAAAGGGATCCAAAACAACTTATCACGATTTGTCTGTGCTTGGAAATTTTTCAAGTTTACAAGAACAAAAACTTCTTTACGGAAATGGATAATTTGTAAAGCCCCATTTTTAATAGTCATCGTCGAAGGATGGGCGTATACTCATTTTGACAAAATGTTGGCAAGATACAGAACAATGCCCTAACAGACCCTAACAACATAAAACATATCATTCAATAAGTTCATAGGACCACTAGCAAGTCAACAACTGTTAACTAAAACTCGGATCTATTCACCAAATGTAGTTTCCTTTAAGAGTCAGCCATTCATTCCAACGGCCTTCGAACATCTCTATGTCTTTTCTATACAAAGATTTTTTCAATCCTTCAAAATATGCTTTAGTTTCGATGTTCACCTATTTTTGAGTTTCGTGAACACATCGGGATACTAAATCTGGAGAATATGGTAGATGCGAAAGCCATTCAAAGCGCAATTCGTGCAATATTCTTACCGTTATGGCCGACTTGTGAAACGGTGCATCGTATTGATGAAAGAGCACTTCTTTCTTCTTCATTTGGGGCGGTTTTTCACAATTTCGGCATTCATACACACGCACAACGCTATATTATATTCACTATTGATCCTTTGTCCGTTTGCAAGATAGTCCACGAAGATTATACCATGCATTTGTCAAAACAAAGACTGTAACCCACTTTTGCTTCTTAGACCGCTTTGGATGACTTCCGTCGCTTGCTTTTCCCTCGACTAGCTGTCTATTTGACTCTGATGTGCAATGATAAAGCCATGTTTCATCCATTGGTCATTAGAAAATCCGTTTTATTTCTCTTAAACAATTCCAAACGGCCTTCTGACACTTCAACACGTTGTTGTTTTGCGTAAAAAGCGACAAAGACAATCGTTCCGACATCGTTAAGGCGTCAGCTGACTCATGTAACTTCAATTTTTAGTCTTCCAAAATGATTTCGCGCACTTCTCTTATGTCTTCTGGAACAACTGCCGATTTTGGGCGCTCAGAGGGTCGAAATGTCATATTTCCTTTGAAGACTGGTACCATCCAGAAGTCAATTGAGCCGATATGTCACTTCAGCAACTTATTGAGTAATTTTTTATATATTCTTGATCAATATAAAACTTTGAATCGGTTCACGCATGTCCCTCTACCTTAAGCTTACTTACTACTACGTATCGTTTATATCGACCATCGAAGGGCGATGGTATACGCATTCTGTAAAAACTTTCGAAATACTCAGAAAAGAGTTTAAGAGACCCCATAAAGTATACGCATTCTTTGGTTGGCATCAAAAGCGTATCCGTTTGTCTATCTCACTGTCCGCCTATGTAGTTTCTGGAACGTTCTCCTGTGGTAAAATTTGCTAAAAACTTTGGAAGCTCTTGTACACAAATTGATTTTGAAAACGGGCCCGGTACACCGACATGTTTTGGCCCAAGGACAAAGGCTATTGAAAATGTGTGCTTTTTCGACCAATTCCCTTACAAGGCCTCATTTTGAAATGTCGTTATGTAAATAAATTTATTAAAGGAAATGATGTAGGGTAATTAATGGTGAGCCGTGATCCACTATAGTGTTTTTAGTTGTTAAACATGTATCAAATTTCTGATTTCTAGTGCTTGATTTATGGATCTTGGCCGAGGACAGAATAAAGGATGATCAGTTTTATGCAGGCTATACCGCTATATGAAGTGACGTCAAAAAAAAAATTAATAAAACTGTTTTCTGAGTTAATTATTCTAAAAAGTATTACGCCTTCTTATCATGAACGGGAAAATATTTAAATATGTTTCGCAGCTTTTTTCAACTCTTGTTACATTTACAAAAATTTTTATTTGTATCGTTATTTAAGTAAACACCAAGGCCAGAATAATATTGTTACGTAAATATTGAAATGAATCCAAAACTAATTGAAACTGTAACCATTAAGATAAGCGAAAAAAAAAAAGATTAATATATTTTCCTTTTTTCATGTTTTTTTTTTTTAATTTTTTTTTTTTTGTTTTAATTTGCCAGATGTTTAAAATAAGTGTGTGTACATTCAAGTGTATTAAATTTGTGTTTAAAACATACAATAACCCAACAAGGTCATGTTTGCGACCAAAACTGAATTGAAATTTTTCATTAAAGAAAAAAAAAAAAAAAAAAAAAAAAGAGAAAAGCAATCGAACGAAAATCTCTAGAGGCTTTATATATAAACAATAAATAAAAATTGAAACGAAAAACATATAACAAAAACAAATTTTTCTCCAACATTTTTAATTTTCGAATAGATATTCTTTGGTAACGTCATAAAGCAAAATATAACAAAAAAAAAAGAAATTAATTTAATGTAAAATAAATATTAAAGGAAATGATTAAGCGAAATTTTTAATATCTTAAATACTTTTAAGCTCATGCGAACATACGGCACCCATACTGCGTGGAATAAACTTTTATAGAGGAAGAATATCATTGACATTGGTTACTGTACTTACCTATCATCATCGAGATGAATACATTCTTATAACAATTTTATATCTATATGTATGTACATTTTTCACCATTGAATCCCGAAAAGATGTACTCAACAACTTGGGGGCATGTGCTTTCAGTTCAATTCATTTCTACACATTAAATTTTAATATGGGCCGGATCAGCCATCCATTATTGAAATAATCTCTCAGTCCATGCATCCATCTTCTTGAGTCGAATTGATTGAAGGATGAATGAATTGAAAAACTTGGTTCAAAAAATGGAATGGAATTGTGGCACTTTTAACCTCTGTTTGCCCGCTATTATTGACGGACTGAGAGACCAATTTTTTTATAATAAAAAACAATTTCAGAATGCAGAAATTGGATGTTAGGTTACACTACATATACTCTACTATAACTACAACCCACAAACTGATATCTATAGCGAGTTGAGGTCATGTTCGACGGACATACTCTTCTCTTCATCGAAAAGTAAAGATATCAGCTTCAAATTGGAAGTTCTTGCAAAGTGAGGCTAAATCAATCAAAAGGCCTAAACACGATCAAAGAATACAAATAGCTTAAAAACCTTATGTTTTCTAAATCAAAACAAGAAACACAATATAGTCAGTCGCAATTTTCCATTAAGTACCCAACACCGTTCGCTTAATGCAATTATTCGTAAAGCCTTAGATATTTTCGTATAGCGACATTTGAGAATAAGACGTTATGTGGGAAGTGGTCGAAAAAGTTGGCCAATTCGAACCATTTTCAATAGCGTTCGTTCTTCAGCCATATCACATCGATATGTCAAATTTCAAAGTAAAATATTTCTAAGATGCAACCAGTATATTGAAGAACATAAGCCGAACGGACGGACAAACAACCTTATGAGCAGCGTAGTAAAAGATAGGTCCATCTCAACTCGTTCTGGATGTTTCGTCTAACTGCAAAACACTTCATGGACAGACAGACAAAAAGGCAAAGTTGGATTGAAGTAGAAAATGTTTGTGAAACGGTCGTCATAATAAAAACGAGGTCCTTCCGAATGCTCTATGCACCGCAAAAGGTGAAGGATAAAAAATTGAGTTTTTACTCATAAACCGCAACATATGATGCCACTGTACCTATACAAATGCGGAAAATAGCAGTCGTACCCATTCAGTATCGTCAGAGCATTAAAATTCTATTTTTCTACGTTTTTTCCCTAAGATAAGAGAGAGGTGTGTATCAAAAGATTCGGTCATAGCCAAATAATGTTTTCCTTAATATCTCTCTTCTGCCACATTTTAATTGGAAACGCCTCTTAAAATTATGTTAAATTATTACAATCTATATATTGCTTGTAACGCCTCAATTAATACTTAAGCTTAATGGCTTAGAACATATATACAAAGAAGTCAATGAAACAGAAAATGAGTTGATTAAACCTTTTAGAGGTTAAAAAAAGATCATTTTTATTATCAAGCACAAGCAATACTATGTTGGAATGTGTATGCAAATCTAATGGCATTCAAGCATACGCACGCATATGCATGCGTATAAAGTCAATATAAGCGATTGGCAAGCAATTGCTTGCCTATTTTTGTTTTCAATAACAACAAAGATGGTAAACAATTTGAACATATAACATATGAAGCCTATGAAGTCATATGGAGGAGCTTTTGAAAAATTTCAACTAACAATAATCGCACCTCGGTAGAACTTCATTGGTTACGATGAGATGATATGCGCGGAACTTTTACTCAACTTAGTAAATCATTTGTTATTGATTTACTGACTCGCAGAAGAAGAAGAAGAAGAAGAAGAAGAAGGACTTTTGAAAAGTGATAGTAACCACATTCCGTACAACAAGAAAGCAGAACGCGAAAATATCTCTTCATTTTTTTGTACTACCTTGACGTAAGCGATGGCACTTCGCAAGCTTGTGAAAATATTCGTATTCGTATTGCTTGTGATGAAAATTAACAGCACCACTTATCCGCTTTGAAAATTTCCATTTTAAAAATGTGCTGCGTAGTCAGTTTTGAAGTGGATGCAAAAAAGAATCGCGCGACGTTTGAGTATCACACCAATTAGCGATGGAAAAATTTATGCAACGAATTTCCATTTGCGAAACGCTTTGAAATAAAACGATGGAGATGGATTGCCGCGCAATTAAAAATGGATTACATATGATAGTAATAATGAAGTTGCACGTAAGATGGAATTGACGCCATACCAAGTAATGGCTTATGTTTGATGATATTCGTGATGAATATCGTGCACAAGAGGAGTTCTAACAAGGCCGAACGATTAATCCCATTCTGTTATCGTTGTGTAACGTAACGTAAGCAATACAACGAAAAATTATCATTGCGCATCACCGTAGAAGGGCAGCCTTTAATGGATGGCTAAGGACTTCTACTCGACCAAAAAATAAAATGCAAAGCGTATTCGATTAGGCATTATTCTCTCACACGCTTGCTAACCTATTAAGAATATCAAATATCCAGAAAGTACCTAACTATGTTAACATACGATATTTTGCAAAAAAAGGAGATTACTATATAAGTCATACTGAAGCATTCACAATTAATTTTTATATTTACCCCAGACGCATGAGTCAAGTTAGATGATCTTAAACCGAAAAAGTTAGAGGGAAGTTACCGAAATCCAATCTAAAATTTTGGACAAAGATGTGTAATTGGCATTGTGTTTTAAACAGACTGACAGAAGGACATCGTTAAATCGATCACTTACAAAATATAGTATACAGTATAGTTAGTTAGCCGACCGTTAAGACATGTTCCTCCGTCCAAATCACAAAGCTATTACATCCATTACAAGAGGCATAACGAATTTTTGTATTCAATCATGAACGAACGTCATCTTTTACTCATTTATATAATTTCCATAAACTAACAAAGAAATTTTTGTTCATATTGCAATCATTATGTCTAGGATAAGTAACCACAAAAAAGAAATAAATAAAAAAAATTTTATAATAAACAAATAAAGAAAATTGTATTCGGTTTTGGTCGAATTTCTTATATTTACCATCTTTCAATTTTAATACTCCACAATATTGAGTGGACTTGCCCGAAATTTTTCCTTTTTTTTGTGCAATTACTGCAGGATCACCTAGAGAATATATGTGAAAATGTATTTTACGTTATATTTACTTGTAATTTATAGGTTATAAGCAAATATGCAATATTTTTAGCTTGTGGAGAAGATAAAGATTCTCTCAGTCTTTATTGCGTAATACGCGTATCCCCTGACCGATTGGTTCCATTTTCAAGTACAATTTATTTGCATGAACTGCAAATGGTTTTGCCAAATTTAAAGCCGATCCCTTGATTTTTGCTATCGAGAGAATGCTTATCCCACATGAACAAGCGGACGGACGTAGATACTCAGGTCGATTGGAAATTTGATATTTATTTTTTATAGGTTCTCTGATGTTTTTTTTTTTTTGGTTATTGCAAACATTTTGATAAAATATGTATACCGCCAACATTTAACCGTTATAAAGCAAAAAAAAAAAAAAAAAATTACAACATTTTATACACTAGAAAAAATGATAATAATAATAATAATAATAAGAGAAACTATAATCAAAGTAAAATTTCAAAATAAAATTTTCGTTATAAACTTTCAAAAGTAAAAAATTTTAATTTTAATTATAAATAAGTTTTTCTTATGCAAACCAAATCATATATTCGTTACAAGTAATATGATTAACTTTGCAAAGTATATATTAGACGACCCGTACACCTAATTCTCTTTTTACACGATAGATACTTTCCCAAAAAATATGTGTAAAAAATAATTCGTGTAAAAAGAGAATTAGAAGTAAACAATATTAAAAAGTTCTTGTTAGACTTCACTTAATTTATTTCGTGCTTACACATTTTAATTCATTAAATATTCTACCGAGTTTCAGAGACTTTTGCTGAGAATAATTTAAACGCTTCGTACCCTCGTCGAAAAATCTCGCTCTTTGCTCTGTGAGATTCAAGAAAAATTCCTGAAATATTAAAAATCATGTCAAAATAAAATAATTCGTGCAAAAAAATAATTTTTTTTTCTTTTGAACTCGTGTTGAATCAAATTCGTGTAAAAAAAGAATTGGGTGTATACTACTTGCTTTCATCGCCAACAATCGCTTATCAAAGCTTATGCATCTGTGGAAAAGGTTCATCTACAACCTTAAAGAGTATTCAAGAATCACATATCCGAAGAGATTTCGTGATCGATTCAATTTTGTATATAGGTTCCAAACTCACTTTTTCGAGTAAGGGTGAAAAGGTAAATACGAATTTAACTAACAAAGATACCTAACATCTGCCCTTAAAGCACAGCATAGCGCACTTTTGAAGTTCTTTGACCGTTAAATCGGACGAGCATTCAATATCGATGACAAAGGAAGTGTGGTTTTTTTAAGACGAAATCGGCTCAAGTCGCTTGTAATAAATAATTCTAATAAAATATCTGATGATTTTTCGTTCAATACTTAATTTCAAAATTTGCCGATCAGTGTTACTATGCAGGAACAGCTATGAAATTCTGTATACACCGCAACGAGAAAAAACTTGCATGCTTTATTATCGTTAATTTATTATATATATATGTAATAATAACAAATTCTAAAATTAAACTTTAGGCCTGAGGCTAATAGCTTTATTAAAAAATCTACCGCAAACGTAGTAAACGTAGATACCTGTCATTTCAAGTAGCAGTTCATAATCCACGGGTTGACACCATTAATAGCTTTTTTTTTTATTTCCCATAATTCAGTCAAATTTCGAATGGATTGTCTGCCTCTTAACAGAGCTCTGCAACCGACCAAAAAATGTCAGGCCAACAATAGCCATTAGTTCTCTCATCTTCTATGCCGAATTTGATGCGAGACGGACAACTGGCTTTCCGAGGCTGTCCACTAAAGTGGTAATATTTGGTTGCGATCATAAGAACGGCAGCGCAGTTTGAATAAACAGTAATTCATCTACTGAAACCCTTGTTAATTGGAAGGAGCGATGCCTTCTCATAATAACGGGAGCGTAGGGTATTCCACCATAGAACTGCAAACTTTGAATTTTTTCATACTAAAAACTCATGATGTCATATGACTTTCTCCATATTGAGACCATTGTTTGCCTCCCTATCTGTTTCTCTTTCCTCATTCCTTCCTGCTCGTCACTTCTTCAAAGGTATGATTCATAATTTTTGGCTTACAGAAACAGAGTTGCTCTCAGTTTATGCTTTACTAAGGGCGAGTCTTTTGGCCTATTTGGCCGTTTGCATGACCTTCCAATATACTCGCTAAGTTTGAAGTCGAATATCCGAATTTTCGCAACCGGAAAACTGCCAATAATACACATTCTAACAGATGGGCAAACATGGCTACATAGAATCTCCGAAGCTGCCTTCCGGGTGTTGCAAAGGTTACTTCGAAATGAATATACCACTTTTTCTCGGTAATGAGTAGAAAAACAGATATAATCCATCCGTCAAACTTGTCACTTCAAATAGCTGTTCATAATTCACAGGTTGACACCATTAATAGCTTGCATTTTTTATTTTCTATAATTCAGTCAAATGTCGAATGGATTGTCAGTTATTAATGCGTACGAAAATATGATTATCAATTTTTTCTGTCGTTAATACAAAACACTATCACCGTAAATATTTAGCACAACAAAAACTCATATAAAAAAATATCATATATATATATATATATATGTATAATATATACGTATTAAAGTCATCATTGACCTCTTTTGAGACCAATCTGATGTTCAAATTATTAAAATGTCGCACGTTAATCACAGTACTTATCATAACACAAGTGATTAAGTGTCAATTGCTTGGTATAGAACTTTTCTCTTGTAATTCAAAAGAATTTTAATTAAATTTCGACTTTTGGCTTGAACAGAGAGCATCACATTAGTGTCTATAAGACTTTCGGTATAAGCAGCAAGCAACACTCCACCATGCGTTTATAAACAATCACTCTTTTAGAGACAATAACGAAGAAAGATTGGCAGATTGAATTGATGAAATTAGAAAAAACAAATTTTGAAAGATTTTCGGTATAAATTTCTGTTTTCAATTTTATTTTCAATATAAAAAATAGGTATTTGCAGTACTTGCTCGTTGAGCGAAAGTAGCTGCTCTCGATTTTCGTTTTTCTATACTAATTTTCCCAACAGATCGGATAAATCTAATCAGCATCTGTTTATTCATACTTTGGCCAAATTATTATTGTACAAGGACGTAGTATGCTTGTGTGGATGTGTGCAACACCCAGAAGAAGTGAACATAGGCCCACTTTTTGTTATAACGATTGTTTCAGAATTAGTTTTTAAATCACTTTCTGAATCTCTTTCAATTCAGAATCGATATAAGCTGTGTGTCCAGTTGTCCGTCTTGTTTTGTGTGTAGGCGGACATGTTTCGGACCAGAGGTGAACATTAGTGAAAATGGTTTGAATCGGATCACTTTTTCGAGCGCCTCTCAAGCCACGTCTTAGTTTGAAAAGCCGTTATACGAATAACGAGCACACTATTTAATGGCACCATAGAATTTTTATTTAATTTTTGATGGCGCTTCAAAGACGATGTCGATATATTTCTTATCCAAATAAGGAGATAGAGAGAGAGAAACAGGGAGAGGGAAAGAAAAGCATTACTTCTTGTATCAATTTGTTAAGAACAGACATGATTTCTTCCTCAAGCATGACGTGGCGAGTGACAAGTTTATTCGTTGTTGATTGGTTGATTTACACTATCGTGCTAAAAGTGTTCCACGGAATTGGAAATTCGACAAATTCAGTGCCAAAAGTTGGAACTTCATTGGACAATGATTGGATTAGTACCGGCTTTCAATTGTGGCTGACTAATACCAATACCTTTACATTTTTAATGATCTAGATATTTTCGACTTCCCGGCAAACGTATTGTTTTTTTTTTAATATGACCAATCGCTTAGAGGAAAGTCGACCATTCGTGAATGTCAGAAATCAGTGAGAAAAGAAAAAGATTTAAGAAGATGGTGGCTACACTCAAGTTATTTTGATATATGTAGGCTTTTAGAGGCCGGACAACTGTACAGACAGGTAGATGGATAAACGGACAATTTAAAACCATTTCATAAGTGCACGCGCTGATGATATTTGTTAAAATCCTTTATGAAACTGTACTATATCACTATCTCTACTTCTGCACTTCTGTGATTGGAATAATTTTTTTTTCTTGTGAAATTTTCTTTTTGTAAATTCTATCAATTATTTTACAAAACGTACTAAATATATGAAAATATTTCTTAAATTAATAAAATTATTTAAATGTCATGATTTGACCTCTGTTTCTAATCCAAAAACAAACACACCTTACAAGATATTTGCTAGTTTCAATGCAATACAATGATCGGAACTTTTTTTTTTTTACTTATAACTTACAAAATATAATTAATTTTAGCTTTAATTCTTAAAAATAGGAAAAATATATATATATAAATAAATAAAAATTTCTAAGCACAGTCACGTTTTATAATGAATAGTTTTTTGTAAGAATTTCAGAAAAAAAATCTACGTGTTAATATTTAAAAAAAAAATAAATAAATAAGTAAGTAAATAAAAAACGAAAAAAAAAAAAAATTGGAAAAAAATTCTCATGCCATTGTTCAACGAAAAATGGTTAGATGCACATAATTCTCATAAATATGTATGTCCCGCCGCCGTAATATGCGGCTAGCAGGAGGTTGTTTTTTTCTTTTTCTTCTTATTTTTTTCATTTCTTAATCAGGTGTTACGCTCAGACAGACGAAGTAAAAAAAAAAAAATAGCAGAAACAATAAGAAAAACTCATTATTATTACACATAATTAACTTGATATTTAAAAGATGTTTAAATATCAACTGAAATACGTTTTTCTCTATTTCTTAGCGTAGCAGCGGATTGTCGAGCTGGTTTTGTTGTTGTTTAACTAATAGCGCGCAGTGTGCAGTACAATGAAGTGCAGTGCTATGCAGCCGTCTCTCAATAATTTAATTCATTTAATAGTTTTTACGTCTACCATTTGGTGAATAAACCAATAAATGCGGGCAATAATATAACAATGACGTGTTGGCATGTCATGGAGCTCATGTAATGCAATAGCAATAGCAACCGAAAACTGAAGCCGGAGCGGTAATAGCATTTTTAATAAATTATGCAATATTGTTGTTGTTGTTGCTGCCATTTTTGTTGTTGAATTGTAAGTAAGTTATTGTTTTGGGAAAAATGGAAAAATAAATAATAAAAAAAATAGCCACGTTTACACACACATACATATAAACACGCATAAATATATACCTGCACTCACGCACACATTGCAATTTGAAAAAAAAGAAATGAATAAATAAAATATTATTTCTTATGGGTTGGGCTGCTTTTAAGAATGAAAACAAATTTTTAGTAAAATTTTATTTTTATCTTTCTATCGCCGCTATCGGACCACCATGTACAGTTTTTCTTTTTCTTAAAATTTTCATTATTACCTCACTCTATATTGAAATTAAATCTCAAGGTAATTTATAAAAAAATTTCCAGGTATCCATAAAAGTCAATATGCGCCATAGTTTATAAATTATTTGTTAATAATACGGTGAAAAAATACATTTTCTTTTTTATACTAATTCGTTTCAGTTGCTTTCGTCGATTATTTATTTTTGTTTTTTTTGCTCATGAAGGCAATTTGCAAAGATGATTTTATATATATATTTAAGAAAATATGCCAAATTGCAGTCCAATTCAATTTGTAAGGGTAAAAGCGAAGTTACGGACCGACGGACAGGCATGACTTAATCGACTTGGAATGAATTCCTTGCTAATTGTTGCAAAGCGAATAATAAAACGCTGTAGCCTGTTATGCGCTGATTCGCACCGCTCTACAAATCGGACAGACTTACACATTACTGGGAGAGTTTATATCAATTCTACTGATTACATGCAAACAGGACCAGGACCAAAAGATGTTGTTTTTGTACTCTACATTACTTATAGTATAAGGGTACAATTAGTTTGTGCAACAGCCACACGAGCTTGAGATAGATCCGTCGCCTCTTATTATACCGGTCGATTCAGAATCGCTTTATATTATCAAATCGATGTAAGCGATGTAAGTAAATTCGTCTCTCCGCCTACCCATCTTGTTTTCTGTATTCAACCTACAGACCACAATTTTCAACCCTTAAATACATATTGTTGCCAATTGTCTACATTCAGTTCCATCAATTTGATCAAAAAATTTATATAAATAATAAAAATAAAATAAAATTTTCCCCAGTATTGAGGAGCAGCCAAAGTCGCTAACATGTTGTGTGAGCAGAGATAACTCGGGACGTAGAGCGCCAAATTCGAAGCAAGCCGGTGCTTGGGTGACAAAACTACAAAAAGTGTTGCTATTTGTCGACGTTCGTGCCGCAGTCGTCGTCGGCAGCGTAGTCGCCTCTGACGCACGTTGACGCACGTTGACATACTTGTGCAGTTGTCGGTCCTACGATTAAAGTTAACCTCCAGGACAACAACAATTTTTGTTCTTCATTTTTAAGACATGGTCTAAAAGTAAATGCGTGAAATCTTACAGATTACTGGACAAGTTAGTTTATTTTGCCTTACGATGATTTTTCAATATTCACGGCATAAGCCAGTACATTACAGCTGCAACAGTGTGAACATGTGCGTTGGTTGGTTGTGGTTTTTATCCGTCGCTGAAGCGCCTGTGGGCGTTTCCGCATTCACTCTTTTTATGGTTCTTGTAGGCGACGCCGTCGTAACTGTACGCGCCATTATGTGTAACTCATTTAACTGTTTACTAACTTTTATTTCTATCTAATACTAAGTCAAGTAACTGGTCATTAGGCTAAATATATTCACAAGTCTTAGTTGTGATTTGATACTTCCTATATATATATATATATATCCTTGCAAAAAAGGTAATTTCTCATCAATCGGACAATTACGAGATCATTCATTTCCTGTTACCGTAAATATGAATTAATTTTTATTATTTTTTCAAATTTTTAATTAACGGAGGCGTGTCACATCTATCTAAAAATTCCGCAATTCATACCATCACCCCAAAATTCTTCCAGATTTATGCGCGAATAGATAAATAAGCGGAGAAGGAGCTTCAAAATTTGCCGGTAATCAAGAATATATCATATAACCCTAGATGGTATAAAACGAACGAAACAGTGAATGAGACAATGCTCTCTTCTTTTGAAGATTTTTTCTAAACATTTGCTATACGATCTTTTTGTGGTAAATTAATTTTTAAATCTACCGTTCATCACTTTGTCAATAGCAACTTGCTTGTAATGTGAAAAGAGCTTAGCGAGAATCGCATAAAACCAGTTATCGGGAAAATCCATGTCAACAAATTCGTTGTAGTAAGGAATTAAAAAGTACGCGCAGCTAATAAACTGATAAAATATGATATGAATGTGATATGATTGACAACTTGAAGGTTTTAGTGACCAATAAATACAAGCAAATCTCATGCAATACTTAAGAATTGTTCTAAATAAAAGTTAAATCATCAAAGTGGTCAAAGCACAGAAACATTTCGAATAGCGGTGTTCCATATTTTATCAAAATAGCACACAAATCCCGACCTGTAGATTGAACACAAAAAGTAAGACGGACAGACAGCCTTAGATCGATTCAAAATTAATCTCAAGTCCTTCTAGATTGTGCATCCATCCGCACGAACTTAATATACTTTTATAAAACGCATGGTGTAGGGTGTAAAAAGCAGAAAAAAGTAAGAAAAAAATAAATGACATAATTTAGAAAAAGAAGTTATAGCTGTTTTCCGCACAGATGTGCGTGCATCCGTGATGAACAAAAGTCATATTGGAATTTTCATTTCTACTACTTTCCATCCTTATTTATAGATTAGATTCTTCTTTGGAAGATTCTTCAGTTGGAACACATGGATAATAAAATCTTGTTATTTGTAGAAGAGAGCAAGAGGTTGATGGTGAGCGGTAGTTCGCGAAAGGCATGAAGCATAAAGTCTATGAAAATAAAGTTTTTGCAATCGCTGCACGATACGGAGGTGTTATCTTCTTCCCAATTTTGGAGGCAGATTACGCATCTCCATTATGTCATCTCCGCTATTCATAATTGGCGGGCGCCTCTCCAACCTAAATCCAACCTAACGGTTCAAATGTAAGTGAGTGAGTAAACATTAGACTCAGTTGATTTCAAAAACAAAGAAAAAGGTGTAATTGAAGTAAGTGCGCAAGTGTACGAATGTCTTTTTGGAAATAATTGAATATAATATACATTTAATTATACCAAATACTTTATATAGTAAACTAATACTCGTTGCAATTGAAACGCAAAAATTTTGATGGCATGAATTTAGATTTTCCATGGAATTGTGAAATTATGAAATAAATGGACACCTGTACACAAATAGTTTTTGTTATTTTTACCGAATTGCGTGACATATTATATTGTTTTCATATATAAATGAATTCATTTTAAATGCAAACTAATATCGATTAATACAACAGAAAAATTCCACCACAATATCGCATTAAAATTATAAATATTATATATATATATATATATATATATATATATCGGAAAAGAGATTCTCCATTCTCCATTGTCTTCTAATTAAAATAACCACTATTTCCACACAATTGTGTAACGGTAAATATGAAAATGAAATATTATTCAAAATATCGCAAAAAAAAAACAGAAAAAAAAAGCAAACAAACAAAGCAAAGCAGAATAATAGGTTACGGTACCATATCGTGGCAATAAAATGAAATATTTTTCTATGACTCAGGGGAGAGAGAAAATCGCAAAATTGCATTTCAATAATAATGAAACTAAAAGTGAATAATCAGATTGCTATTTTTTTTTATTTTTTTTATTTTGCACACTGCCCGCTCTATAATTTACTCTTCTAAATAATGAGTGCAGTACTTTTTCATTTTTTTTTAATGGCAACACCGAAAAATTAGAATCCCTTCAAGATCTACATACATACATATTCATCATTTGAAGAGTTGAAGAAACAATATAGCAATTGGTCAAGCATTAATCTGAGTTGTAGTTGTAATGTTTACTCTAACAGAAGTCATTGAGAAAATTCTTAGGCAAAATTTTATTTTTGATTAAGTATACACCCAATTCTCTTTTTACACGAATTTTTTTTACACGAATTTGGATTTAACACGAGTTCAAAAGAAAACAATTTCTTTGTTTACACGAATTATTTTGTTTTAACACGATTTTTAATATTCCAGGAATTTATGTATTTCAGATATAATTCCCTTTTTCCAAAGTAGAAGTTATTTTTTATAAAATATTTAATGAATTAAAATGTGTAAGCCCGAAATAAATTATGTGAACTTTAACAAGAACTTTTTAATATTGTTTACACATAATTCTCTTTTTACACGATTTTTTTTACACGTATTTTTTGGGAACCTATCTATCGTGTAAAAAGAGAATTAGGTATATATATATTGATATTTTGACACTGAATATTAAAGATGGCTTGGTGAAAGCAACATTTTTGAAATATCACTTAAATAACTATAAAAGTTCGCATTCTACATTCGAACCACGAAGCTATCGAACAAATTCTACATTACAACTGACAACGAATCATACATTTTACCTTCAGCGCGAACTTTATCTTAAAAGACAAAGAGAAAATTCTAATCGAAAACGAGTCGGCAGTGTGTACGATTTATGTATATATATGTAACTTATATCGATGATAGCCTGGACCTCCCTGAATTAACCACATTCATCCGTTACTAATTCACTTAAGAATATACAGTTGCTTTCTCTTCTTCTTCATTCAATAACTTGCAAGCTCTCTGCTGACGTGACATGACATTCTATGTAATAAACACTATTCGTGCATTGTCATATTGAACCCAGCTTTACTCGGACAGACGTTAAGGTTTAATCCCAAAGTGCGCGATGGCTCGCGGAGTGAGAAAACGCACACTCAACACCCCGACAACGATTAATACCTCACGGCAAGATGGAAATAGGTATACGATGAGAGCGACATCAATCTAACACTCCTGCTTCTGTTGGGGTCAAGCATTCAGCATACTTTTTTTTTTTCTTAATATAAATGATAACTCAGAGGATGTCCCCTATGTCGTGGAACGTGTTGACCGTTAGAAAGAGGCAGGGAAGCTGCGGCCGTAGCTTAATGGGTGTGTCCCTGTTATGCGTGGTAAGTGTTACGCCTTTACCGACTGAACGCTTACAATAGCAATAGAGCAAAGAAAACTCTACCCAACAGTGACTAGGTACTCGCGTTTCTTACCTACTCCGCCGTTCAGGCGAATAAACTTTTCCCGCTATTTGAGTCAATTAAAGCCGCCACGAAACTTCGACAACAGACCATAAAATTCTGACGGTAAAGATTTTTGGCCTCACCGTCAATGAAACCAAGATTGGCAGCATAGACCAAATTCGTTCATTATTAAGCCTTTGTAAGCAACACCACTCGCCTCGAATTAATCAAAAAGATGGCCGATAGGACAAGCTTTAGTCATATTTCTTCAATTTCAACTCGGAATTTTTGATGATTATGTGACGACTTTTGATTATATATTAGCTTACGGCAAGAGAAGTACTAAATGGATGTCTTGGGGAAAACAACAAGTTGGAACGTACGGAAAAATTTAATTGGAACCACTACTTTTCTGACATTCAGCCGAGATAGTTAAAGCAACAAATTCAAGTTATCTCTCTTTCTAATAACACGAACATAAACCCGACCCAGCTTTTAAAAATTGCTCCCCTACACAACGATTACATCTACTCATTACCCCCCTTTCTCGCTCATTGTCCTATCATAAGCTCAGTTGATTATTGCCCCAAATACCCGTTTGTTGACTCCCTCAACCACAAGACTAGTTTGAATCCAAGCCTAATGAAAAAGTGCAATCGAAAGGCAGTGTGTGGAAAATATATAATTGACAGATTTGTTAACTTATTTAAAATTCAACTACGACAGATATTAACTATGTAATTATGAACCCGGAATTCGACCGCAGATAGCCTGGATAGCATGTGTCTGAAGTTAGGTTTTCCTTATAGCTTGGATATCTGGCAACAATAAGCAGTCGCAATGTTAATACGAATCGCAACGCAAGGTACTGTTTTTTTTCCAAGGAAAATTTGGATTCTTGTGTTCACCATGTCTTGTGTGACCAGTCATCGAGAGCATTGTCTTCATTTGCCCAATGTATGCCAAAGAAAGTCTTCTCTGCATCTTATCCTAACTCGGAATGGAAATTGGAACTATCTTAGGCGCATCACCGTTCGCACCCACCCACGCTAGCAAACGCAATTAATCATTTTGAGCAGTTCACCTGCTCCAACTCGAACAAAATATCAATATTTTAGATAACATCCGTCCATGTAATAAAATCGCTTGGAAGCATTCAATTCTTACTCACCAAATTCGAATCCTTTCGATTATCAACCACTTTCTGAACAGCACTTTATTTACTTCATATAAAAATGCGCGAAAACGACTCGATAATCGGTTTGTCGCAATCACAAATTTTCGCACAGGTAGCAAAAATGAATATATAACAATGAACAGTACTTTATCATTTCCCCCCAATTAAATGATTTTTTTTTTTTATGCAAAACTTTTCTAGTTTCACACGCACACACCTAGCATTCGTCTAAACTAAGCAATAATGAGAAGCATAAAATTATCCGCTTAACTAACTAAATTAATAACTAAATTAATGATTAAATAAAAAGTTTTTGTTTACTACAGCTAGAAGAAGAAGGACAGAATTTTGAAACGCAAAACAAGAGAAAGGAAAATGCACGTATATCTCTCGAACCGAGAAGCGCTCACAGGGCTTATATGCACGAAACTGAGAATGTGCCATTAAATTGATCCAAGCATTCAAAAGCTTGATAACTGATCGTAGTAGCGACATTTGCGATATTAACGGATCGTAAAGTGACATTGCAAATTAAAAATGTTTTTGTTTTGTTTGTGTGACTCATCGGTAGCGTGCAGGAGTATTAAAAAAAAGACATATATAAAAAATGCATTAAAGAAATTAGAGTACAATTATGATACCATTTAGATTTTTTTTAAAAAACATGGCCACATTTGCGATATTGCGACCTCGGTTTAAACTTTAGTTAATTTGTCTTTGCTTTTGCTCAGTGCTTGCTGAAGATAATTAAGATAAGGCCTTTTAAAAAATAACAGTATTTGGATGTTTGTCGGAAATGTATTAACTCGCCGTACAACTTTATATTAAATTTTAGATCTAATGATTTCCGAATCAGCCCCTACTACTCTTGCCTATTCTTTTGCTTACATGAGAACCCTCTTTTATAAATCTATGAAGAATTTATTTAGAAAAATTTGACTTTTTTTTATGGACAACAACGATTATATATAACAACTATTTCATTATTGGGAATACAAACTACTTCGGTCCCCCGTTCGTTAAGAGAGTTTGCGGTGATTAGTAGTGTAGGGTATAATATAAGTGTAACCCATTCATTTGAAAATGTTATCTTGAAGCTGCACGCAATTGTAAAACTTATCACACTAAAGCGTGTACAAAACAATTCCTTGATGCCTTCAATAGATGCGAGTTTTTTGCCAAAAATATGATATTTGTGAGAAACTTTACTTTTTTACTGAGGATAGCGTGACTGAATCCTTATGAGTGATGAACACTGGATGCGCTACAATATCCAAAGCCTAAACAACCATGATAGAGACAGCACGCGAACCTATAACTGAACTATAAGCTGAATATCCTTCATGATTCCATTTGTGGAGTCCAGCTGGGTATGGTGTATTAAAGTTTCCAAGTCCAACTATGCTAATATGCTAAAAGTCGTGATATCCCGAGTTTTTAGTATAAATGAATTCGACTCCATATAGCAAAAACTCGTTCAGGAAACGCTTGCAGTTCTAATCTGGAATGTCCTACGCTTCCCCGCTGTTGTCATCAGCACATATTACTTCTACCGATTAACATAGATTCCAATAGACGTTTTGTGTTCCTTAGAGCAATGCTTCGATTCTTATGACGTTCTCCAAATACTGGTTCTTTTCGGGGTAGCCTTGTACAGACGAGACTTTTTTTAGGGTAGAATTCGAAAATTATTAAAAAGATCAGGAAAGTCGTAGCTAAAATCGAATAAAGCTTCAAAGTTACGAAAAAAAAAAACGCTTAAAATTTATTTGTACGCAAATACCATAGGTTAGACAAAGAAAGGTGTTTGAGTGATTAAACTGTGGTAAGTGCTGTGGAAGCAAATAGCTAAAGAACAAATGCTCTTAATTGAATTCAATAAGTTCTCTAAAAAGATAATTCTTCGAAGGACGAAAGGAAACATCAACATCATTCTTTTTTTTTCGGGAAAAAGAAGCCGTTCGGACGGGCTGACTAAATCAGATAGGAAGAGGCAAGATATTAACTGTCAACGGGAGCTTATGATTATGTAGATAACGATAGGTGTTAAATGACCATTTGATGTCACGGAAAATTAGTTATATATTGAATGAACTGAAAGACGACTTTAGTGATTTAGAATGAATTTTGAAGGGGAAACAGATAATTCCCATTATAAGAATTTGAAACTAATTCTGTTGAAGCCATAACCACTTTAAATAACTCTAAGCTAAAGAAGAGAGAGAAAATTTCAATTGCAGATTTGTATGGCGAGAAAAAGAAACCCGTCTTACCGTAACATGAACATCTACCTGTTTGGATGGAACAAGATAAAACTTAATGTGCTTTTCCGCAGCAGTTCACAAAAACAGAAGGCTGAAGCAGCCCTTTCCGAACTCGTCAGAAAAGTGTACTTTAACGATTTTAATAACACTTTATAGTCAGATATGCTATTGATAAGTACTGCATAATATTGCATAAGAATTTCGTATCTTTGACGCAATTTATTAATTTTAATACTCTTTAAATTTAGTGAAACTATAAAGTAGAGGAAATGCAAAACATAAATATAGAAAAAAAAAAAAATAAATTCAATTCATAATAAACAAAGAGAAACCGATATTAAAATTTTTTACGCGACTATAAAAAGAAGGAAAACATGGCTGTTTATATTCAGACCAAAATTTTGTTTATATGCGTGTCGTGCCAGCCAGCCGTACGTGTATACGAATTTCTCAGTGTACCATAGAGTATGAGTCATTTTTGCAAAATTACCGCGCATTGGATGCCATACTGAAATGAACTCAAAATGAAATATGAAATGAGAAAGAGAAATATATATATCAAAAAGCCGCAAAAGAGAAAAACTAAATACAATTTTTTCATAATTGAAAACCTACAAAGGCTGATAAGGGCAAAATATTAAAAACGTAAATGTGTAAGAAGAACTCATTACTCCAAGAAGCCTAATTTTTTCTAGATTCGACTTGCAAGTATTTTAAATAAAAATTTATAAAAGAAACATAAAAAAAAAAAAAAACAGAAACCTCTAGTCATTGAAGGAAAGTAAGCAGTAGTAGTAAAAAAAGTGAGCGGCAAAAAGAGTATAATAAAAGAAGATTATAATGGGAACATAAAGTTTCACATATGTTTATATATATATATATATGTATACATGTGTGTGTCTGTATTTCTTCGGAAATTCAATAGGTGTGAATGAAAAAAAATTGCATATGTAGCATGAGATTCAAGAGAATTTTGTTGAATTAATTTTTCATGAAAACTACAAAACTCTATTGTGTGTGCGTCGGCTAGCTAATCATTAGGTACACATGTGTAGCGTAAAGCTACAAACTATTAAAACATACGACAACGACATCAGCACAACATGGTTATACACCATATACTAATAAACGAAGTGTGCTCGCAAAAAAACAAAAACACAGAAAAAAAGGAAGAGCACAAAAGAGTGGTTGAGCGAGAGAGAGAGAGAGAGAGAGAGAGGGAAAGAAAACTACAAACTACAAATGTAACTTCTGCTGTATTAACCATTTGCAAACACAAACAAACACACAAAATGAACGCAACATTTGATTGAAGGAATAGAGCGAATCGAGTACAAAATATGTGTGCCTGTATTAGATTTTCTATATGTAATAACTTTGTACTGTTTCGATATTTTTCATTCGAAAACTTCTATTTCTATTATTCGGTATGCTTACTTGGGGTCGGTCTGCATTTAAATTACACAAATACCACACAATCGCAATGACTTCCAACTTATCTTTATCTAATGATTCGAAAGTGTATGTGTGCTTTAATGTATATATATATATATACGAAAAGAAAACAAAAACTACAGAAACTTTGGAGAGAGAAAAAGAAATAAATTGTAGAAATTTTAAAATAAGAGCAAACATACACATTTGTATGGATGCATATATATATATGTATGTATGCGTGTGTGTATGTGTGTGTACCTCTACATACCAGTCTGTACATTTAATAGTTATTTATAAGAAACCCCATTTACTGCAGACTTTCCAGACGCAGATTGTGAATGTTTGTTCTCTTAAGCTACGTTGCCATATTTCCCTGATACGCGTTTTATATATATATATATATATCTATACATATATTGCCTTCATTACTCCACTAAAAAAAGTATAGAAGAAAAACACAATGTGTGTGATGCGCTCTTTTCTTGCCCTCCTCTCTTTAATATTATTAGCTCTAAACATAAGCCACACCAACAAAAACAACTAACCAATCAACCGACCATCATCATTGTCATTTTAGTCGTCACATAAAAAAGAACAAAACATTTCGTTTATTTTCAATTTTTGCTTTGTTTTGTTGGCATTTTTTTTTTTTTTTTTTTTTTTTGTTATTTTCACATACTTACATATGTTTGTGGAATTGTTTTATCTTTATATCTTTTAGACACAACAAATTTACTTTTTCTTAATCGAATATAAAAAAAAAAAATAGGAAAATTTTCAAAGAAAAATTTATTGATCTTCGTCGATTAATAATGCAGACCACCACCAAGCAAGTAGTCAGTAGTATATTAATAATTTCATTATAAAAGTTGCATTGTACGTGATATATATTATTGATTAAGATAAGGTCTGACTTGATCCGTTTTACCGCGTTCATTAAACTTTTAATAACTTTCACAAAAGCTGAAATTTTAACAAAGTACCTAATATATCGGCAAAATGTCCTTTTACTCTAGGAATTTGTTCGAACTATATACACCTTGCTTGCTTATCAAAAATAATATTAATTCACTGTAAGAAAATAATGTTATTTAAAATTTTTTTTTTTTTAATTTTGCAAAATGCTTTACGGCCCTATTATTATTTTTCATTACTAAGCAATTATTTAATGAGAAGTAAACCTTTGATATATGCATAATGGAAACAAACTAAAGTCCGAAGTTAATCATCGTTTACATACAGAGTTATTAATAATTAATTTTCCCAAGACTTTGTCAAGCAGTTCAATGTTTGAAATTTTACAAATCAGAGTAAATCGCAACAATTATTTATCTTTCCGTTATTGAAATCATTTCTTTCAGTAATCATGTAATCTTCATTATTTTGATTTAAGTCGGTTCGGTTAATTGAATGATTTCTATTCGTTTTTACGATGAGATACATCTTCCATTTGACGTGTAAAGTTTGTGAATCGTCAATTACGTAAGAATAGAAATTTGGTTATGGCAACACCTTAAAACATCGATATTTATCGAAAGAGAAGTTTTAACGCAATCGCCTTGGGCTGTTCTCAAACCTCACTCTCGCAACGCCCATAAATTGCTTCTAATAACCGGCATCGATTTGCAGCGATCAGTGTTGTATTATTTGTTTTAAATACTTGTAATACCAGTTTTCAAAAGTTATATTCGCAGGATCAAAAATCATAGATGAAATTTTTCGGTTGTCAAAAGGTTGCTTTCATTTTTTCTACATTGCGAGCACATATGAGAATAGATCACGCCCATTTCTAACCACATATTGCTAATCGATCAGGAAATTCTTGTGTTCAACTTAAGATTCTTATCTTTATCTATGTGACTATCCACAAAAGTTTGATGAGTTTCGGTAAAACTAGGTACACCACGTCTAGAAATAGCGAAATAGGCGCGTACCAGAAAAAAAAGTAAAGATATATGTTTGCTGAATTAAATCATTAAAAACCAATTAACCATTGAAAACATAAATCCGTCGAATTACAAAGCAAAATATATAGATCTCGTAGGTCACATATTATCATTATTATTAAGTTAGCCAGAGATATAAATACTAAGCGTAAAGTTTTAAAGCTTTAGCATCATCACCGTATTTGAAATTCGAAACCACGACCCATAGTGTTGCTACTCGAGATTCTTTGTCTTCGCTCACTCAGGGTGTAGGTTACATATTATAGGCAATCGCTTCCTTCTTTTCCATGGTTGTTTCACGTGCATGTGTTTTTAAAAGAGCATCGGTTCTCTAAGGGTGTAATTGAACGCTTTTACATGTTTATATGAAGCGATGAGTGGCCTGTAATCACCACTTCGCTATTTCTTTCTCGTTCTTCACTTCTCTTTGAATAGGAGACCCCCTGAGTCATCGATCATCTCTATGTTTATATAAAACATAAAGTTCGCAGAGTATTTGCTTCATCAGTCTGTCCATGAATCGATTCGGATAAAAATTTGATAAACACTGTAGATCGAAATTTACGTTTTTTCCCCTATTACAGATATATCAGATATGCTTTCTAGTCTGTGGCTGTGTTCTACTAATGACAGTGTTTACGTCAATTTCCGGTCTTTCATTTTAAGTTCTACAAGCTTCAATTTTCTAGTAATACGAAGTTACACGTAGGTTATTATTATTATTATTGGATCAGCAATCCGTGCGACTTAAAAAATCTATTGTATTGTACAAATAAGATTAACTTAAACCCGTTAATCAAAATTATGTACACTTGATATGAAAATTCTATATAGATATATATATATATATGTATATATATATTCAATGTATGGATACATATTTTCTATTTTTTTGAAAATTGTTTGCAAAAATTATGACAGATATGGTGAGTACAACAATTATTATTTAATAGATGCCTTAACCTAGGTTTATTGACGCAATAAAATGTGCAATTAAATTGAAGATTTATGTCCAGCCCTGAATGTATTAGTAATTTTTTTTTCAACATTCAAACGAATATTCATTTAAATAACACGCACATATATAAGCGCGACTGTTTTTCTTTAAGGTTCATTTTTATTCCATTTTAAAATACCCCTAACGTCTTGTGTAAAGACAGCAACAAATTAAAACAGAATCTCTAAAAGCGCAAACAGTCAAATGTCTAGAAAAGAACAAGAAATATTATTCATATAATCGTTTACCTGAAGTGTTTGCTTTGCTTACGACAACCAATTTTTATATATATTATTCAACATTTATTTACCATATTGCAACGTTACGTCGTTCTTTTTTTTTTGTTTTTTCTTTTGCTTAATATATAACGGACGAGAAATTGTGCCAAATGAATTTATGTCCTATAGTTTTCTAATTTTCGTTAAGGTAACTTAAAGATTACTTAGGTTACTTTTTAATAGAAGATCGCTTTTTTTGACCGAATAATTGGATTTTTTCATTCAAGAATCCATCATTTTTAAATGATGATGCACTAGACATAGGCATATTAGATTAAATGATTTTTTGTCGATTCAAATTCTAATGAGTTATCCAACGCTATGCACGTTATAGCTCCTTAACTTAAAGATATTACTCTTCGCCATTTTTTATATGTTGTTCCAAGATAACTTTTTTTTGGTGTTGCTTAAATATAGGTCTAATAACTTCCTGGAATAGTATTATGCTTTTTCTTATGCGGTAATAATGGGTTCCCTCTGTAAAGTGTCGAAGCGTAGTAGTTTCTTCCCAATGCAAAAAGATGAAAAGGTAGTGATGTGTGGCCGCGTAGACAAAGGACAACAACTCAATGATACCGGGTTCAAATCCGTGAAGTGCGATGGAGTTTTCAATACAGGCCCATATGATCTAAACTCCCGTGGGTTTAAATCCCTGCTTTTTGAATTTTATTTACAAAATATATAGAGAATAAATGAAGAATCGACGTATATGATTAAAAATAAGCTGATCAACTTTAGAAAAAGGACCTCAGATGCTCGGATCAGAAAAAAAAATTATGAACAAGCTTCTTTTTCTTACTTTGTGTCATATACCTCCCTTCGAATCGGTACTAAAAAAAAAAAGCAAGAAAATATATATATATATATATATAGAGTATACATGTAAATTTTTATCGACGAATCTGTTTTGGCTTATAAAGAGCAAAAGACCAATTTTTTATTCCTTTTCAAACGCAAAGGTCTTCTCAATTCACGTGGAGCTTTGAACGTGCCGTTCGATCGATTTGTTCTATTTTCAATATCAATCAGCATACAAGGATTTTCAATGCTTTTGCCGAATTGGAACCGGATAGTTTCATTTTTTGCGGCTAGAAGAATCTTTACAACACCCATCCGACGGACGGACGGACATGCTTAAACCAATTTCAAGTTTGATATTGATTAAGAATATAAATATTTTATGCCGTCTTTGAAGCTTCCTTCTCGTTGTTGCGAACGTTTTGACAAACTGTGATGGGTATAAAAATGTGTTCTAAATTTTATAGCTACAGGGCCGTTTCCTCCCCCTCAATAAAGTTAGAAGATCAGTCACAAAATTTAACATAGATTACACATTATATATGTTATGTATATATAATATTATAAATGAAGGAAATAAAAAACACCTCCAAAGTCTGAAAAAGCCGTGCCTATATATAATAAACACTTACAATTCATATTTTAGTGAACGGTTGCCACATTTCATCAAAAAAATTATAATTTACAACAAAAAAAAAAGAAGTGAAGAAAGAATATCAGAAAATCGATTGAACAAAAAAAAAACAATAGCCAAAGATGAGGTGATAATATTCTCACACAATTACGTATTGTGTATGCGTTTTGAGAGCTTAAGTGTGACAAAATAACTGTCACAATAATAAGGTTTTCGCTTTTTTTTAGATAAAGAAATGACAACATTTGAGTAAAAATTGCAAAAAAAGCGAATTTCACAATAATCAAGCGCAATACAAAAAAAAAAAAAAGAAAAAAAGTAATTCCGACACGTATTAAATATATATAGAAAATATAATGCTTACTATATTAGCGCAAAAGTTAATAGTAAGTAATAATAATAATATTCGTGTTTAATTTGGATTTTGCCTTTGCAAAAACAACATCATCAACAACGACAACAACGGCAGTCGCAGCAGCAATAATAATAATAATAATAACAAACCGCCGATAGTATGACAAATGCCAATACAACTAAATATATATGCCAAAATACTACTTGGATTCATGTGCATATAGATAATACATGCGCGTACGTATGTGCGCAGTAATAAAGAAGAAAAAAAAAAAAGTTAGCCAAATGGTTTACCATAAAAAGGTTTGTTGTTTTTCCGGATTTACCAATGCGAGAGTCAAATGATAAAAAAAAAAAATAAAAAAGAAAACAACAACAGCACTGCGTTAGACAAAACAAAAGCCTTATGTAGAATGAATTGTAGCATAGAAAGATGTTTTGCCGTCATCGACTGCCACCAACAGCGAGATGGAGAGATAGAGAGAGATAGATAGTTAGAGAGCGAGAGAGAAAGAAAGACAAACAAATTGATTTTATATGTTGTGTGGCGCGAAGTTTTATAAAGTACAGTGGCTTGAAAGTAATGGCTAAAGCATCAATACAAACCATCATGTTAAACAATGTTTGTATATAAACAAAAAAATTTTTTTTCCTTTTTTTTTTTTTGTTCTTGACAAAAATAATGACGGCAATAATATTGATGATAGGATTAGTTTATTGTTAGCTATTGTTTGGAGTGTTGATTATTTAGTTTTGTAACTTTCTTTAGAAACTAATTTTTTTTTTTTTTTTTTATTATCTCGCACTTACCGGCATCCACCGATTTTTTTAACATTAAGTGAAATTTCTAATATTCGTCACTTTAAATCAAATTCTTTGTCTGTGAGTATTTTAAAAAACTTTTAGAAACATTTTCGCATTAACTGGATCGCCTCTGGAAGAAACTGCCAGCAGTGTTCTCAGCATTTAAGGTAAACGTACACAAGCACTACTACCTCTTTCCATCCCTCTGTACACCTATATAATACGTACTGACTGGTACCGTGCTGTCAGGTATAGAGGATATCCCCTGTGTAGGTCGTAGTGTAGGTAATTAAGGAAAATTCATAAAATCGGTTCGAAAATTTCATAATGCACGCACTTTCATTTCAAATATACAATACTTCCAGATTATAGCGAACTATCATCATCCTCAATAATCTCTCTCGCAGAAATTATTTTTTCGATTTTCGGTCATCTATCTGTCTAGGTGTAGTGCATATCAATATTTCGATGCAGGCTGCCATTAAAAATCGACAGATTTTCTTCTTTATTTGCCTTTGCGTATTTAAGCTATTCATATAATAGCTCATGATGACAAGCCTTCTGAACGGGTTTACAATACAGCGAAAAACCCAGCAACAACCGGTTTCTAAAATATTGTTAAAGTAAATTAATATTTCAAGTTTGGTTTGGTTTTTATCATAATAACCAACGAAGGATGAAGTAAAATTATATTTTGTCTTTACGTCTGTAACTTTTGAAAATATCCATTAAATAAAATACTCTGTGCTATGTGCTCTCGATCAGCGCATGAAAACATAAATTGTATTTATCTGTCTTTCCACTCTACTGTTGGGCATTATTAATGTCGCAAAAATTACGATATAAAGTCTATATAAAAAAAAAATTCTTGAAAAAATTCTTATTCGCAGAGATCATATTTCAAAGTAAGTAGATTCGCTCGCACATTTGTCTATATATATATATATATATACATATATATGTAGAATTTACTCTGTAATTTTTTTTTATGAACCGTTTAATTATTTTTCTTGAATGTTGGTCGTGTTTTCAGATAATTACCCAGGACATGAACTAGACGAGATCGTGGCATTCATATGTATATATATATATATGGGAGTTGCTTAAAAATAATTCTGTTCGCCTTGCAAATAGATTTTTTTATTAATGAAAGGTTCTTGAGATTTTTTTTTTCTTTTATAGGCAACAATATTTCGCCTTACGACTTACGTTGTGTTCAACAATAAGACGGGACTCTATAAAAAAAAATAATGGTTTAAAATTATCTAGCGGAGTTTTCTAACAAATAATTCTAAACGCCTTGCCCTGGCCGTAAGAATAAACAAAGGGTTTCGACTGACAACTCAAAGGTCGTATGTTCCAATCTCAAGTTAGTTTTAAATAAAGCCGACAGTCTTAGTGCTTTAAAACCTTCATCTCAGAATTTATTTCTCTGGCTTTATTAACAGTAGTAATAGTAATAATAATAATAATAATAATAATAATAATAATAATAATAATAATAATA